>OVAN01005141.1:0-24130 GCA_900406275.1 Anastatica hierochuntica | reverse complement strand
TATATATATATATATATATTTAAAATATAATTTAGAATTTTTTTGCTAAGGATTAAAAAGTAACGGACGTGAAGATTTGTCATTTTCTTTCCTTATTTTGTGTTTTTATTATATACCACAAAAGATATACTAAGGAAAATTAAAATCTTATATTTTTTGTAGTTGTGTATATAAATTCTACATTTTTTTTTCATTCTACATTTGTTTCCAAAATTATTATTTTTTTAATTTTCGAGGCGTTTTTTGAATGATGTTGCTTAGTAATTTGTCTGATACTACTACTAATATGTATTAATTACTATTTCACGGGATATTAATACTGATATTATTGCATCCCCACCTACTTTATGTGTTAAGCTTACGAACAGTCGATTTAAGTCACATCTTTTTTTCCTTTATAAGAAAAAACACTGAAAAAAATCTATATTATTTAAATAACTTTTTTTATGTGTGATTTTTTAGATTAAATGTGTCTTAGAAATTTTATTAAGTGCATCTAATGAATTTAAATATCTTTAAATATGAATAACATGAAAATATTTTAATATATTTTTTACACCAAATTTTAAACTATATACAACATAATAATTTTGTCATATAAATTTAAATTGTGCAGTAATATTAAAAACTAAGCGTCATGCTCTTTTGTTTTTGCAGTTTTTAAATGAGATTCCGACATTTTTTTTCCTTTGTTTTGAAAATATATGAGTATTACAAAGGTTTATTTCAAATGGAACATATGATATTAATGTGAGACTTGATATAAGAAGAAATTAAAACTCGTACGATATTAAATAGTATAAAAGTATTTTCTTAACATTTAAAACTTCTGAAAAATGAAAAATTTTATTGTCACTGTTGAGAATTGACATGCATTGGTAAGCGAAAGTTATAAAGTAGAAAGTACTTATTAGTGCAGACGAAGATAGGAGTGTCACCCTAAAACTCATTGGGTCAAACAAAGTCTGACATTTTTATTTACTCTAAATAACAATTTAAAAAACAATTAATTTTTAAATAGTAAGAAAAAATGTGAAAGTGCCTTGATCCCTAATTAATCAAAGTTTAATTAATATTTTTACACGAGGCGATGAGATGATCGATTTTCCGAAAATGCGCGATTTAACTGTAGATTAATAGAATAAACTTATAGAAAATTTTTGACATGGTATAACCTCTGTTCTAAATATCTCGGCCTAGACCGATTATTCTCCAGCGTATCCGCTAGGCGATGATCGTCCGATTAATTTATTCCGCACTCCAATTTTTTCAAACATTACATTAACTAACTTACGAAATTAGACTTTTATCTAAAATTGATCATAAAATCAATTAAAAATTTATTATAATAACTAAAATTATAAAAATTAGTCATTTTTAAACTAGAAACAAGTCAAAAAATTTTAAAGTCTGAATTATAAACTTATTATATATTAGTAAAAATTAAATTAAACTACAAATATCAAAATAATTCAAAAACTAGTCTCCCATTAATCTCCGTTTAATCTTCAATTTTCTAGTTAGGCGCTAGGTCTAGCTTCGCCGCTCAACTAGCACCTAACGACTTCTAAAACTTTGGATATAACTAAAGATCGTTCGTTTTGGTGGTGTGATCCATGAGATGGAACGAAAAAATTTATCCGACCAAAAATTATCCACAAGGTGAAACGGAAAGATTCGTCCCACGAAAAATTATCCTTAGATTTGCACAAAAATTTTTAATAATAATAATATTAAAAATAGTAAAAAAAAAGAATAAAGTTATGGGCTTTATGGTTCGGAGAGGTTGACGTGCGATTAGAGATTTTAAATGGTTCTGCTCATATGTAACGTCACGTCTCTCTGCCTTGTAGATTCGGTTCCACATTTTCTTTAAAACTCATGATTACATTTTAGGTTAAGTATTTCAAATTAGTAACCATTTGAATTTAAATGTAACTTAACAATGTTCAAAACATATGAAACACATTGTTGTAAAACACTTAAGAACATTAAAAAGTATGTCGGAAACTTAGCTTCCATAGTTTAGGTCAGGATAGTTTCTATAGTTCAAAGAGTGTAACCAAAGAGCTACAGATCCATATTTTCTTTCCGCTGAGCCGATATGAGAATATATATGCTTCAATTTGAACGCTTCGGCTTCTTCCTTGTATGCTTCCATGGACACTTCCTCGAGATTGCCTTCGAGTGTTGTGTTATAAGTCGTAAAGAAGCACTCGTCGAGGTATAGTCCAACTTCCGGCGCCATTGGTACGGTTATATTCACATCCCTGGTTACATAAAAATTTCGAAAACATTAGAATTTCGAAAACAGATGTTTTGATTGCGAGGTTAAAACGAAAACTTACTTGTTGAAAGCGGTTTGGATAAGTGATTCAGGAGCAGAGTTTCTCATGATTGCAACAGCAAGACCCATCATCTTCCTAATTTGATGAAGCATGAAGCTTTGGCCTATGACTTCACACTTGATAAAGTCAATCCCATCAAGATTAATGACGGTGTTTGCGGTGAAGGAGATGATACGACGATTCGCAGCAGGATCGTCTGCTTTCATCCTCGTGGTGAAGTTATGGAAATTATACGACCCAACATAGCAACTCAGTACACTGTTAAACCTTTCCTTTTCCTTTTCGCCGTAACAAAACTTACTCTTTACCTCGGTTATTCCAATTCCAATTCCGTTTCCATCGGGTTCTTTCGATCCATTCGTATTCAATTTACAACACTCTTCTAATACCTTAGCTACTTCAACATCTACATTAGAACTCAAAGCTTCACTCTTGACCTCTGTTCTTAATGCACTAAAGGTGTTCGACAAAATGTCTGACTGAACATTCAACGATTTAGTATCAAAGCTACTAACTTTATCATTACCCACAACACAAGTGATCTTATTCTTACGACCTCTCTCTGAACATTCGAAACATTTAACATATTCTTCTCCTGAACCTAAACTAGCCATTACTGCTTCTCTATCACGATGCGAGATTGGATCAAGAGCAAACACAGGAAGAAGATAAACATACCTTCTCCGATCACAGAACTTTTTGGAGCTAAACGAACTCGTAACACGCTTGAATCCGAAAACCCTAATTTGATCAGGGAGATTTGAATTGAGCCGATCAACGAATCCAAGCGGATCAACGTAGAAACGACCGGAGACGACTTGTCCGACGGCGCTCACTCCTTTGTCAGTTCGTGCAGATCGTGCGAAATCGTATAGTTTTGGCTTGCCACGATCGGCTTCTTTTACCGCTCCGGCATGAAACAGAGCTTCTTCAAGCTCGCCTTCAATGGTTTTCGCGCCTGGATTCTTTTGCATCCCTTGGTATCCAACGCCACAAAACGCGAAGATTATCGCAACTTTTCTGGGTTTGAGCTTCTGAATTCGAGTCTCCGTGCCGTCTCCGCCGCGGGATAAGTCTGATTCGTCGTCGGAGCTAGTGGTTGACATTTTCTTTAAGCTTCTTCTGATATGGTTCTTGATCGGAATCTCTTCTCCTGAATCTACATTTTCAGGGATAAGAAATCATCGAACGCCTCCATTTCTAGACTTTCTCTGCGATTACCACACAGAAGTCAAAGCCCTAGACGTCGACGACGACGGAGGTTAGGCTCTTCAACGACGACGTTTCGCTATCTGATCTCTCTTTAACAAGGCCTTTTTCTTTTTTCGATAAATGGGCTTTTTCTTAAGCCCATAAGCTTCTCCATATCTTATCTCAAATCAAATTGGAACAAAGTAAAAACGTTATCCATTGCCCTTTGGTCGCACAAGTTTTGCAAATTTGTTACTAATTAATAAATAGGTTACATTTTTAAAAAAATTCTATAATTAGCAAAAAATAATTATGGTTTAGTTCTAATATTTGGTGTTTAAATCCTAATTACATGTAAAAATATTTTAATTATCTTCCATCTTAAGTTTTATCTATTTTAACCACAAGAGTCAAACGCGTCAACATTTTCTTTTTTCTTCTAATCAGTGGACGAATGAGAGAAAACGTAAACGTCGGCAAATATGGAACGTTGTTTCTTGATTTTTTTTGTTTCTTGATTTGAGTAACACAAAAAAAAAAGAACACATACACAAAAGGAGATTCAACGAAGGAGAAAAACTCTCTCTTTCTCTGCGAGATTCTCCACTCGAAGTTTTCAACTTTTTATTCAATAAGGTATTTGTTTAATCCATGGAATCGAATCTGTCACTTTTGATTTTCATGGTTGTACTCCAAATTGCTCTGTTTTCATCGTCACCTTTTTCAAAAAATGTTCTTTGTGTTTGTGGCCAAAAATGGTTTTGACTTCTTGATTCTGATTCCTATAAGTTTACGTTCGTTCTTTACCTCTATATAAACAGGCTTGTTCGTAAAGAAACTTGGCAAAGAACATAGCGCGAACCCGCTTAATCATCCATAAGCGTTTTGAGGTTTTTTCTTTGCGTTGAGATCATTGTTTCATCATGGGCTACTACAACAATGTAAGTGCTTTCTTGTTTTTTCTTTATAACGACGAAGGTGAGTCCAGACTAGCCGATAGGGGTCCAAAAAAACCAGCGGCTACAAGCGCTTTTAGACATTTCTTGTTACATATCTTCTTTTGTTTTAAACTCAAAACATGTTACTATTTCAGGTCTTTGATGGATGCAATGATCAAACTGATATCGGTAATGCTCAAAACCGCAATCACGAAAGATTTGTTATAGGATTTAAGCCTTTGTTCATGAGTTTTTCGGTTTCTTGAACCTAAAGTTAAAAGCTCTGTTTTTTCTCCTTTGTATTAGGTAGAGTTATACGCGATGGAAGAGAAGTGATTCTTCAGGTAAGTAAGCGTTTTAGGCTCTTCTTTAAGTAATGGTTTGTCTATATTTTCATAACCAAAACTTACTAAAACTCTTTAGGCTTATAATTGGGAATCTCATAAACATGATTGGTGGAGAAACTTAGATGGAAAAGTTCCCGATATCGCGAAATCTGGCTTTACTTCTGCGTGGTTACCGCCACCTTCTCAATCCCTTGCACCAGAAGGATACCTTCCACAAGATCTTTATTCACTAAACTCAGCATATGGATCAGAGCATCTATTGAAATCTTTGATTCGAAAGATGAAACAGTACAAAGTTAGAGCTATGGCTGATATAGTCATCAATCATCGAGTTGGGACGACGATAGGACACGGTGGAATGTATAATCGCTATGATGGAAGTTCATTACCGTGGAACGAACATGCTGTTACTTCTTGTACTGGAGGACTTGTGAGTTATGAATTGATGTGTTTGACATTTTCGCTTCATGTTTTAATTAGCTTATTGAACAAGTTATCTTACGATATAGGGTAATCGAAGTACTGGGGATAATTTTAATGGAGTTCCAAATGTTGATCATACTCAACATTTTGTTAGGAAAGATATAATTGGATGGCTTCGTTGGTTGCGTAACACCGTGGGGTTTCAGGATTTTCGATTTGACTTCGCTAGAGGGTAAAGTTTTTCGGTCTGTTTCTTTGCTTGCTTGCTTGCTTGAGAAGTCTTTTAATATGTGAAAATTTGAATGAAATCGATGTAGTTATTCTGCAAGCTATGTGAAGGAATACATAGGAGCAGCGAAACCGTTATTTTCGGTTGGAGAATGGTGGGATTCTTGCAAGTACAATGGTCATGGTCTAGAATATAATCAAGGTTTCGCAACGCTTCTTCTTCTTCTTATACAACAAGTGATCATAAAGCTCTGTTTTTGCTTTTGGACGCGGTTGAAATGGTTACGCTCTGTTTTTTTCGGGTTTGTAGATAGTCATAGACAACGTATAATCAATTGGATTGATGCTACGGGACAGCTTTCAGCTGCATTTGACTTCACAACTAAAGGAATTTTGCAGGTAAATCTAGTTTCTTTTCGTATATTTTTCGCCATTTGTATCGAATTGCAAAGGGTAAAAAGCCATTTGATGATACTATAGGAAGCTGTAAAGAGTCAGTATTGGCGTTTACGTGATGCTCAAGGAAAACCACCGGGTGTAATGGGATGGTGGCCTTCAAGATCTGTTACATTCCTTGATAACCACGACACCGGCTCTACTCAGGTGACCTAAACCTATTTCCCATAATATTCAATGAGTCAACATGTTTTGCTTTGCTTTCTTATGGTTGTGCGTTTTTTGTTGTTGCTCTCTTAGGCTCATTGGCCTTTCCCTTCACACCACATTATGGAGGTAAAGAAACTTTCAAGACAAAACACACTCACTTTCTTGCATTTTAAAGATTGTCCTAATCAAAGAAAGATGATGTTATGTGTCTTTTTGTTTAGGGTTATGCATATATACTTACTCATCCTGGGATCCCATGTGTGTTCTATGATCATTTCTACGATTGGGGAAGCTCGATCCATGACCAAATTGTCAAATTGGTATCTTCTTCGCTTATCATTCATGTTTTAGACCCTTTTTTTAAAGCCGGTTCTTTGTTTCTTCATTGTTAGATTGACATTAGGAGGCGTCAAGATATCCACAGCAGGTCAACGATTCGCATTTTGGAGGCACAATCTAATTTATACGCGGCTATTGTGGGCGAGAAAGTGTGTGTGAAGCTTGGAGAAGCCTCTTGGTGCCCTTCTGATAAAGATTGGACTCTAGCAACAAGTGGTCTTCGCTATGCCGTTTGGCGCAAGTAATCATTATGACTTGATTCTCAAGCTTTCTTTAGTACAATAAAACCTTCTAAGTGATGCCAAAGGTTTTGGCTTTTAGGAGTCTATAGATATGTTTCATGTCTTCACTTTCTATTATTGGGTTATGTTGTGATGTCTTGCACTTGCGTCTTCATGACGTGAGATTTTTAAAGTAGTATTTTATGTATTTGTTATGCGTATAATTTATCAATGAAGCATTTCTTGTTGATTCTTCTCGTTGATATGAATATATTATATTGAAAAATGGATGAATAGTGATAAAGAGAAAGGAGAATTTAAGCTTTGAAATAGTAGTAAGGGTCCGGAACATCGTGGTCCAATGATAAGGACGGATTTTTTCCTTAAAGCAGGTTGTAAGTTCGAATCATGCCGGAAGGAAACTACCTCATGTTGTCTCTGAACACTTACACGAATATGAGTTCTTACTTTCGACCCATTTGAATATCGAGGGTAGGAGTTTATCCGTGGGCTGGTCTCCCATCCATGGGTTAGATCTGGTTCTTTAATAGACGTAAAAGACATCAAACGAACTATATTTAGTAGATTGCTAAAGTTTTTTTTTTCGCCTAGTAGATTGCTAAAGTATTGTGAATGCGAATGAAATGTATTTGATGGAAGAAAAAGCATATACAATTCAAGGTTATAAACTTTAACTCTATTCCTTGGTGGAAACAATAGGTATGTATAGATTTGTCCCAAGAACTAAAAGAAAGTGTATTGGTGGTCACTAGACTAGTACTAAAGGAGCAGAGAGAGATCTTTTTTAAGTAGATAATGTGTATATCATATAGTCATAGGACTATGATTCTTGTGTTGAAATTTATGATTCTTGTGTTGAAATTATAACAACAAAATCCCAATTACTTATATTGTAATATCCTTTATATATTGATTACTTTTTTAGTCTTTTATGCAGTTTTAATCTCTTATATAATAGTATTTTTTGGGAGCTGCATAAAGAACAAAATCGAATCAATCATTTACACCTTCTGGCTTCACGTGACAATGCTTTGTTTTCTGTTCTTAGAAGCTCTTCGAAGAACATGTAAGCAAAGAAGTTTGCTAAAAAAACATATAAGCAAAGAAAAAGTTTAGCCTTGAGGAATGATGATTTCTTTTTATCAACCGATTGTTTTCATTAGATTAAACGATTACAAGAATGTTAGGCACCTTCGGAAATACCCGATAAGCAAACGTATAGGCTAAAACAAAGCAAATACAAATAGTTGGATAGTGGAAGAGGGACACAAACTCAACCGAATTTGATAATCCGTAAAAAGGAATACCTTAAAAGGTCAAGTTCTAAGGTATAAAAGGAGTTCAAATTCACTTCAACTTCTTCAAACGATTTCGGATTAGCCAACTTATCATATAGTTTTGGAAAACAATCCATAAACTCGAAATTCATCAAGGCGAGTATCGCTGCATCTACTTGTCTCATGCAGACTTTCACGCAAGAATACAAAACGGTTAGAAAAATGATGATTGTTCCGGAAAATTAATTGATACGACTTGAACTATAACAAAACATATACTATATGTTTAATTTGTGTGTGATATATATGTCTACCGTTGCTCCTCTTTATGTATAAAGTCTCCACTTGCAATTATAGTTTGACAACTAGTATTTTTTACTTTTGTTGCCTTTTTGCTAACCTATGCATACTTTAAATAGAGAAAGTAAAATTAAAGTACATTTAAGTTTTGTTATTAATAGTGAAAAAATTATATTTGCAGCATGTTAACGAAATAGAAATCAGGTTAGGCAATCATTCGGGTGGGGTTAAAAGCATATGTCCATGCATCGAGCTCTGCATTAGTCGAATGATATGTTATATAACATGCTCTAGCACCTCTACATTTATTTTTTCCGTCAAGACTCATTTATTAAGATACCGATCACATATTTTCTGTTAGGGAAAGTAAGATAAAACAACTGTAATTCTTATATGGGTAACAAAAAAGTTCGTAGATTTCACTTTTTTGGTTAGATCATGTGCAACAAAATTTAGAATACGAAAAATGTAAAAGATATTAAACAAAAGAAATACACTTTTAATAGGTCTAAATTCTTCAAATTATGTCGCAAAGGCTCTAGCACCTCCACATTGTCACAATTCTTTTACTATTTTCCTTTCGAAAAGCATGGGATAAGTCTATGTGTAAACCGATAGCATGGGATGTTTACCTACAAAATATTTATTTTTATTTTTTTTGTCAACTTATCTTGCTGAAAAATGCTTGATAACCTAAATTCGAACAACATAATATCTAGTTTAAACAAAGTTATTAAATTCATAAAAATATTAAATTTATAATTGCTTAGTGATTCCATCGTTGAATTTGTTCCCGAGCTTTTATTGGATTTATATTTTTGCTAGTTCTACATTAGTGACTTGACTATTTGGTTATAATTTTTTCTACTTAAATTAATTGCAAAATGATATCTCATAAATATAAAAAATAATATATTGTGATATGTCTATTTGCACTCTAATGTGTAAATTTTTTATTATTATTATGTAAAATCGACCGAATAAAAAAAAATTAAGATCAGGCCATGTACTTTTAATACTATAATATGACTAACAAATACCAAAAACATATAAATTATTTTTGAGATTACAAATAACATAAATATATAAATTTTAAAGATGAATAAATTACTAGATATATAAAGTCAGTACTTCATTTTATATTTAAAAAAAATTCATGTCCGCACATGGTGCAAACGAATCATATAGTTTTAAATCATTTACCGTGATTTTGAACATAAACATTACAAAACATTTCGTGTCAAAAAAAAAACTTTACAAAACATTTACTCTACATTACTACAATGTAAATAGTATGCTAGTATTATATAGGAAATTTGCATACATTATACAAACAAGTTAACAAAGACCAACAAGTTTAATATGATTTATTTATAGTATGATCATATGATGATTTGTTTTTTTTTCATCAGTCTAGTGGCTTAGTAGATCTCTGAAAAGGGCATCACCTCGGATTCGAACCCGAGTAAGTGAGTTTAGCAGCAGAGATGGTAACCACTGTACCACTTGTGCCGTTCATATGATGGTTTGTTTAACAGGCGAGATTATCATAGCCTAGTGATTAGTATCTTAGACTTAATTTGGTTATGAATCGGACTCGTCTAACAAAAAAAAAATGGTTCCTTTGACTTAAAAATGGAGATTAAAAGTTAGGAAAAAAGTGAGAATTTAATGGAGAGAAAGTTGGATGGAAGTGGTAGATTTTGAGGCAATAAATAGTGGTGAGAATTATGAGTTGTTGCAATTAATGCACACAAAGGCATGCATTTGTTTTCTCATCCACGCTACTTATTACTAATAAGTCCGTTTTTATTGGAGTTTGTTCCTTTGATACGAAATTACAAAAGAAAAAAAGAAAAGAACATTTCATAACAATTTGTCACAAAGAGAATAAATGTAACTTTGCAGGTTGTGGGAGTGATGAGTGCGACATATCAGTCGACAGAAGAGAAATATTTGATTTTATTCTATAGTATTATATTATATTAAATTGTATTTTTTTCGTCATTTAAAGTATCTAGAAAACAAAATGGGATTGGCCTTTTTCTTAAACATTTTTGTGGAGTTTTTTTAGAGTATTATGGTTAATTAGTAGGTCAAAAGGTTGAACTTATCTTTAGTATTAGTATATTATAATGTGTGTGTTATGTTTATATGAGCCTAGGATTCTGCAAACCACTCCATGGTGGAGTAGTAAATGGACCCATGAATTGGAAGTTGCCTCACACGAACAGAAGTCAGAAATGTTTAGTTTTACATGAGTCTTAGTATTATAATGATACTACTTTTTAAAACTAATATGTCTCTTTTAGTTTTTCTTAATTAGTGTTTACAAATGGTCCAATACACAAGCTTAGCATATTTTTCTTCCCAAATCTTGATATGAATGCTTTGAAAAATAAACCAAAGGGTAGAAATTTCAAAAATGTTTTTGAAACTACAAGCAAACAAACACAAAAATTTTTTTAATATGGTATGTCCTGTAATTTGACCAAGACATTTTGAAGTATTTGATTCGTTCAAAGAGCCTATGAAAAACACGAGACCAAGAATGTAAATTGACTTTTATTGATATCCTGATGTTAGAGAGAACAAAGAACAACATAATAGTCAACGACAAGAAAATAAGACAATCGCTAAATGTTGATTGTGGAGCTCATCGTTTACATTGTTTTCTTGCCTGCACGTTGTCATAGGTTTTGTTCGTTTCCTCTTCCATTCGCATTGTCTTCTATTTATAACGGTTTTTCACGAGTCATTCATTAACCCTTATTCACGTAGAATTATGATTCATCTGCTCAAACCCGTTTCCATATAAAAATTGGATGATTACAAGTAATGTCCATATATAGTCTAAATCCACTTACATACTAGGCTAAACTACATTTGGTTCAATGATAAAATTATTCCCGATTTCGATTTGGGAAGAATGTGAATTTATGCAATATTATAAGAAAAAGTTAAGTAGAGATCTCTAGCATAATGTAGATGAAATCATCCACCATTAGGAAAATACAACTATATATTTATTTGGTGAAAGAGAGACAACCAAAGAAAAATTTACCTCATAAGACTCTATAGAAATTTATTTGATTTCGCTTATACCAAATGAGAGTGAGACTCTTCTCTTCTTTTTTTTCTCCGTAATTAGATTTTAGTTCTTTTAGACCATTTTCAACCCATCTATATTTTAGAGATCTTTATAATAGAGAAAAAATAGATATGATATTTTTGCTCCAATGTATTACTTTATAAATAGAGAAATATTATAATTTTCTCTATAAATAGATAAATATATATTTCTCTATAGCATTTATCTATTTATAGAGAAAATTTTAACATTTCTCTATTACAAAATAATACATTAAACCAAAAACTCTATTCTTTTCACTAAAATAGAGATGGTTGGAGATGCTCTTAGGGCAAGTCCAATGCAACGGCAAAACACTATATTTGGTGGTAAAGTCCCTCCAATGGGACGGTAAAACATGACGGCAAATATTTTTTTTAGTGTTTTGTGAATAGCGTCCTACCAAATTTGATGTGGCACTATTCACAAAACACTAAAAAAAATATTATTTTATTGTTGTTTTTATTTAAGGAATACATTTAAATTGTAGTTTAGCAATTGATTAAAAAATAATAATATGACTAAATTATTATCTTTCAAAAAATTTTCAGTTTACTTTTTAATACAAAATTATTTGTAATTAACATTAAATATTATTTTAAAAAACTATATTAATATAGAAATTAATTCAAATAAAAATACATAATTTATTAAAGATCAATTAAAACACTGAAAACATTAAATTCCATAACTAAAGCAAACACACATAAATAATATTTATCAAAACTATTTAAAAATAAATAAAATATTAAATTTAATAATATAATAATAAAAAATATTCTTTTTAATGTAAAATTTGGTGTTTTTTCAACACCAAATTTAATGTTGTGGTAAGAGTTCTCTTAGTAGTGTTGTTATTTATTTATTCCCAAGATAACAAAACCCTTGAGTTTCTTTCTTATCATTTTTTTATCTCTCTCTACTCTCTACTTCACTGTTTTCTCTGTTCATAGTTGTTAGATCTTATGTCTTTTCAAATCCAAATCTTAAAAAATTGATCTCATCTTCTCATTTGATCAATACCCATCAATAAAGACTCCATCTTTCGAGACGATTTTGTTCAATCTTCTCCCTAGCTATGTGACTACAAAATTTAGGGTTTCCTTTTATTTCTCAAAAAAAAAAAAAATCTTCCTTCATAAATTTTCCTGCTACATCAACAACTGTACATCACCATCATTATGAGAAACCCATCTGCCTCTTTCTCAATCTTAATAAATATTCTCAACAATTGTTCTCTTTGCTTTTACTTCCCTCTTCTTCTTTTAAATGAAACCCTTTCTTCTCCCTTTTAGTGTACCTCTTGTTATTACATTCAACTAAAAAGAAAGAGACAGAGACAAAGTTTTTTTAGATCTTTAGACCTTTTGTGATCATGTTGTGTTTGACAAAAGAATTTCTTACAGAGATCTTTGGCATTCTGTCCACCTCCTTTCTTTATATATGTGTTTATATATGTAAGTGTTTATCTTTTGAGAAGGGAGGTGGGCATACTGTCAATAGAGATCTGTTAGGGTTTCTTTGTAAAACTCCTCATGATGATTTGATGCATTCATGGCTCATGGTTGATCAAGATCACTTCAAGAACCCTAAGATCTAAGTTTGAAGATAATGGTGTGATCATTATGTGGTTAAGTCTCTCCTTTTGGTTTGATTTATATCTCACTAAGTATTAAGACTCTAATCCTATGGTGGGTTTAAAATTTTTTTTTTGATAATTAGGGTTTTAAAGTTTATCTCATTTGTTTGCAAAAGCTCTTCAAGTTTGGGAGAAGTGGTGGTGTTTGAGATGTTTACATCATATCAGAAAAGGTAAAATCATTCATAAGAAAGAGGACTCATGAAAAAAAGAAGAGAATTTACTCTTCCTCTTTTATGTTTTTTGAAACTCTTTTTACAATGTTGTTATGATGATATTGCTTTATATTTGAAGTTGGAGTTTGTGTGTATAAAAAGTGATTTACTTGTGCATATTATTTGAAATTGCATGTTTAGTATATGATATGAGGATTTGTGTTTCATTTCATTTTGATAATATGGTTTGAGAAGAATCAAATGGCATCTTAAAATAGTTAAGCTTCTTTGATTATGTGTGATGCTTCTTTTGTTGAATGTTAGAATTTAATGTATTTGCAAAGTCACATGTTTCTATAAGATATGAGGATATGTGTTCCATTTCATTTGATAATATGGTTTGAGAAGAATCAAATATGACATTTAAAATAATTAGTTTATAGATTTTGTTTGATGTTTCTTTTGTTAAATGTTAGAAGTAATGTATGTTTAAAGTCACATGATGTACTGTGTTCTAGTTTTGTAGCTATTATTTCTAAATAGGTTATAACTACATAACAATTTTATATTTTTGGCAACGATTATAGATTTGTACATAATATTTCCTCCCGTTTCACAAAATTGATGTTTTGAAAATTTCACACATATTAATAAACGGTTAATATTCAACAATAAATATTTTTTTGTTTTCATAGAAAATAATATTTTGTATGACTTTAAATCAATAGTTTTTGTCGAAATTTCGTAAATTTAACAATTTGCCATAGTTAATAATGCATAAAGGGAGACTTACAAAAATACACCTTTGTATTGTCTGTTTTTCAAAAATACCCCTGTTAGAAATTTTTTTATTTTTACACCTTTCTTTTTAATGAAAAAGACCATTATACCCCTAGACTAAAAGAAACTCTAAACGTTAAATCCTAAACCGTAATTCTTAAACTTTAAACCCTAATAGCTAAACCCTAATCACTAAACCTTAAACCCTAAACCCTAATATTTGAGGTGTATATTTGAGAACCATTAAAAGACAAGTGTAAATGTAAAATTTCTTTTTCTTTTAAATGTATTTCTGTAAATTAATCATGCATAAAAAAAACAAAAAAAATTTACTTTTGTGAAATAATTTTTTTTCTAAAATATTGGAGTATACAACATTAATTTTGAAATAAAGAAAAAAAATCAATTCAACTTAACATTTTTCTTTAGTAGCCTCATCATTGGAAATCTGTCAGAACCATTTAGATTATCTTTTCAAGGCAATCTCCAACTTTTTCTTCTCTTTGTATTTATGCGCGTGTGACTCCCATTTTCCTCTTGTTTAGGTCAAAGTTACTTTTAGATTATTTTCCCCAAATCTCACCATAATGTATATTTAGAAAATAAATCCCTTAATTAATTGTCAATTTGAAAAAGTGTATACAAAAACTGATATAACAAAAATAATTTTTGAAGCCCAAAACTAAATTATAATCTCCATCGGTTTTTTCCATGTACTGAATTTTTTTGGGGTTTGCGGATCCATCATATCTGACGATCGGATAATAGTGTTTAAAGAGTTAATTTACTATATATTCAAATCACCCCACGAATTTTTTCTCGGTTTTTATGTCTTCGTTCGTACGATTTTGAAAATCAAATTCACTCGTCTTACTATCACTCTAACACAAATACTCATAACTATGAATTCTTTTTGCATTTGTCAATGGTCAAGGCTGCTTAATATTTTAATATTTGTTGATCAATTCCGAGAAACTCCACGTAATTACTTTTTTTTTTTATAGTATAGAGTGTAGCATATGATTAATCTTGTGCAAAACTACAACTTTAAAACTTTGACTTGTGAAGAAACGAAAGTTGATGGGCTTTTATATAATAAGCTTAAGTTTATATTAGCATGTCTTCGTCTAATGTGGGCTTCATTGCCTTCAAGTTTAAATAATAAGTATTAAGCCCAAACACTCTAGATATAGAAACACTTTCAACAATAAATTACTTTTTTTTTATAACAATAAATTAAAATAAATAATTGAAATAGTTTTTGAAAACTTAAACTCAATTAAATTAAATAATTACATATTTTAACCAACATTAATTGAAATAATTGTATTTAATGAGATAATGTTAATCCAAAGTTACAATAAATAGTATTTTACAAAAATGATATACTTATAACTAAGTACTAACTTTTTTTTAACGTGTAAAAAGTCTTGAAAAAATCAATTATTTTGCGAGATAAAGTGTTTGAATAATCATTTCTTTCAAAAAAAATTAAAATTAGCTAATTTTTTTTAACCTTTTAAAACAAATATTATTTTACAACACTATGCATCATTTTCACAAACATATATACAATTGTTAAAAGCGTTTGGCACGCACGCGTTCTCACATTTTTCGCGTTTTGTTACCTTTCTTCTATATGATATGAGGATATGTAGACACTTTAAGTGAACAATTGCTGTATAAAGAATTCAACATAAAGAAGTAGCTACATCATGGAAACACCAAAGCCACTTAATGACTTGAGCAAATGCCAAAAACATGGATTACTAAATTGGATATTTCATCAGATATGAGTTACAGATGTTGTTGCTTCCAGATATGTATCTGCTACTAGGCCAGCTTGAAACGCCTTAAACCGAGTGTAAGGCCCCGAGAATTCAACAACGTCACCTGGAGCTACCTACAAGAGTTCAAGGGAGGGAATCAGTAAGAAACTAACAATTCTACTACGGTATATGACGATAGAGTCCTAGTATATAGCAATGGGAAAAATCCTTTTGAATGCAGGGCACAAATTAAACTGTTATGCTGCAACACGAGGGTAAGGTTAATAAAACGAACTTTTGTTGTCAACTCTCGTCTTAGATGAACAATCATCGAGCTTGGAATGTGCCCTTTAGGTACATGCTCAGCCAGGTCTTGCATCTTGGCCTGCAATATAATACACATTAACTTGAGATAAATGCAACATTCACATAAATGACACCCATCAGCTAGAGCAGAACCTCTTTAAACTTAAGATGCTCTAAAGGATTTCCTGATTTGCTGTTAACACGACACCGGCTGGAGGGGCAGGCATGAAATCTCTAGATTTGGCATGTAACACCGGCTACGGACAATGCGAAAACTACAAGCTGGCAGGCATAGATGGAGACCTCATGACCACAATCTTCACATGTATACACAGCAACCGCCATCAGAGGCTTGACATCCGAACAACGAGTCACAATACCAGATATGTGAAGCCTTAACCTCCCTGATGGTATATGGTTTCACTGCTTTAAAAGAAAGCTCACTGAATCAAAAACAAGTTCATTAGCAACCTAAGTAGAAATTCATAAACAATCTTTTAAGATTCTCTCACGCAATTAGACTAATTAAGCTCATATAACCTACAAACAATTTCGCTATAAACTTACAAGAATCTTTTAATCTCCGATGCAGATCAGGAACATCTTCATTCTCAGTGACATCCTCTGCTCTCTGTGTCATTAATATATCATGATCATCGTCTGGAAATGCCTCTGTGGAGAAAATGTTCACATATCTGCGAGTGTTTTCAGTCAACCGTATTACAAAATCCTCATCAAAATCCTTATCCTGCAACAACAATGGCAAAGAGTAAGCTCAATTAGCTCTACAACATCCCAAAAAAAAAATCACTCACATTGAGTAGATCCTCGAGATCGATCTGAATAGCTCTCGAATCTTACGATTCGCAACGTTCTTGCTACAGAAAATCATAAACAAACATTACTAATTTCAATTGGATTGTTAATTTATCGAGAAAAAACCCTATGTTGATCGAGAATGAAACTGATACACAAAATCAGGAGGAACTCACGAGGATCTATGATTTTTGGGCTTAATTTGACCGGCCCAAAAGGTTGGTTTGGCCCATACATTTTAAAAAAGTACGTATAAAAATACGGTCTAAAATACCCGGTTTATACACGGTTTATACGCGGTTAGCGCGCAAATCGAGGCCGGTTTTATGTCGGTTATCATGGTATAACGGGGTCCGTTTTCCGTTCAAACGGAGTCCGTTTGGCTGACACGTGTCCGTTCCGCGTGCGACACGTGTCTGATTTTTTTTTTAATTTTTTTTTTTGTTTTTCGTTTCTGTGTTGAAGAAAGACATTACTATTCCGATCAAATTCAGCATCTCTCTGCATTTCATATCACCATTACGATTCTGCGTTGAGTAACAGAAATCTTCTTCTGTTTTCTTATCGGTCTTCTCTTTCATTCTCCACTTGACGCAAGTCGCTACCTCTCGTTATCGTTCGTCGTCTTCTTCCTTCCCAAGCTCTGCGATAATGGGATCTTCTTCGGTGTTAGGCGAGCGATTACATTATCCTCCGGCACGGCGTGATGATTCCGTCGTCGAGGATTATCACGGTGTTCAAATCGCAGATCCGTATCGTTGGTATGAGTTCGTTTTCTTCAGCTACAATGTCTTTCGTTCGTTTAGTTTTTGAATCGCAGATCTGTAAATGATGATGTCTTCTTGTTGGAATTTAGATTTACTTCGTATAGCTCTGAAGCGATAAGAGAGATTGACTTTTGAGATTTAGCTTTTGATCTGTTTGAGATTTTGTTTAGTTTATTCATTTTCGTATCGTTTCGAAATTTCTAGTTGAGTTTAGTCGCTGTGGATTTGTGGTTTTGATAGGTTAGAGGATCCTGATGCTGAAGAAGTGAAGGAGTTTGTCCAGAACCAAGTGAAATTGACAGATTCTGTGCTTGAGAAGTGTGAAACGAAGGAAAAGCTTCGTCAGAAGATAACGAAATTCATTGATCATCCGCGTTATGATTCGTTGTTTAGGCGAGGCGATAAGTACTTTTACTTTCATAACACCGGTCTACAGGCTCATAGTGTGCTTTATATGCAGGTATTTGCTGATAAACATGGCTTTTTGTATCAGTACATAAACGTGATCTAGCTTTAATTTCTCATTACTTCGATTGATGTCGGGTTCAGGATGATCTTGATGCAGAGTCAGAGGTCTTGCTTGATCCAAACACTCTTAGTGATGATGGAACAGTATCCTTAAGTACCTTTTCTGTGAGTGAGGATGCTAAGCATTTGGCCTATGCTCTTAGTTCAAGTGGCAGTGACTGGGTGACGATTAAGTTGATGAAGATTGAGGACAAGAAAGTAGAGCCTGATACGTTATCGTGGGTATGGTATTTTAAATCGGCATTTTGAATTGGTCGATGAAATTCTACCGGCAAGAATTGTGATGTATACATGATCCTCTTGTGGAATAGGTTAAGTTTAGCGGGATTACATGGACTCATGACAGTAAAGGTTTTTTCTACGGTCGCTACCCTGCCCCTAAGTAAGTCAATATATAATAATCGTTTCTTGCTTAAGAGATGTACAAGATATGTTGGAAACTTGGAAGAAGCCTTTCCGCATAGTTCAGAATGTTTGATGATAACTTGAGAACTTTATTTGGAAGCTTAGCTGTTCTGACAATTTGATTTTTGTTTCTTCTGCAGAGAAGGAGAAAATATTGATGCTGGCACCGAGACTAATTCTAACCTTTATCATGAGCTGTATTACCATTTCATTGGAACGGATCAGTCTCAAGATATCTTATGCTGGAGAGATCATGAGAATCCCAAGTATATGTTCGGAGCTGAAGTCACCGACGATGGGAAGGTAACACAACCAGTTCTTTTCTTCGCTTGTTTAATTTTGATTGAACTCATAGTGACCTCACCTTTTTATCCTCTAAACACTGTCACAAAACCATTTTAATCCTTTTCCTTTTTTAAATGATGGCCATGGCTTCAAACTGTGTTACTTTATCTGGAACTTCAATTCTTAGTTTTGGATTCTGATTTAAATCTCATTATGTTGTTAATTTATGCAGTACCTAGTCATGAGCATTGGAGAAGGGTGTGACCCTGTCAACAAATTATACTACTGCGATCTGTCTTCCCTTTCAGGAGGCCTTGAGAGTTTCCAAGGAAGCAGCAGTTTTCTTCCATTCATTAAGCTTGTTGACACATTTGATGCACAGTATAGTGTTATCGCAAATGATGAGGCTCTGTTTACTTTCCTGACAAATAAAGATGCTCCTAGGTACAAAATAGTCAGGGTTGATCTAAAGGAACCAAACACTTGGACTGATGTTGTTGAAGAACACGAGAAGGATGTCCTAGCATCAGCTTGTGCAGTCAATGGGAATCAAATGGTCGCATGCTACATGAGCGATGTAAAGCACATTCTGCAGATTAGGGACTTGAAATCTGGTTCCTTGCTTCACCAGTTACCTGTAGATATTGGTTCAGTGTCAGATGTTTCTGCTCGGCGCAAGGACAGCACCTTTTTCTTTAGCTTCACTAGCTTCCTCACTCCCGGTGTGATTTACTTGTGTGACTTAGCCAATAAATCTCCAGAAATCAAGGTATTCCGGGAGGTTGTTGTACCCGGATTTGACAGGGAAGCATTTCAAGCCACTCAGGTAACGCACTCTCTTGTGCCATCTTCCTATTTCCTTCATTATCAGTTTTGCTTTGTCTGCTAAAGTTGCTTTTGCTCCGCTTTATAGGTCTTCTATCCCAGCAAGGATGGAACAAAGATACCAATGTTTATCGTAGCAAAAAAGGATATCAAGCTAGATGGATCACACCCGTGTTTGCTCTACGCATATGGTGGGTTTAACATAAGCATAACACCGTCTTTTAGTGCCAGCCGCATTGTGCTTAGTAAACATCTCGGAGTTGTTTTCTGCATTGCAAACATTCGGGGCGGTGGGGAGTATGGTGAGGAATGGCACAAAGGGGGTGCACTTGCCAAAAAACAGAACTGCTTCGATGACTTCATTTCTGGGGCAGAATATCTCGTATCTGCTGGTTATACACAACCGAGCAAGCTGTGTATCGAAGGTGGTAGCAACGGTGGACTCCTGATCGGTGCTTGCATAAATCAGGTAAGTCTATATATACAAAGCTATTAATCCTGAATCTTTATTTGATTCAGTTGATATATTTATACATAAAGATTTTTATTATTTTGCACAGAGACCCGACCTTTTTGGTTGTGCTTTGGCTCATGTGGGCGTCATGGACATGCTACGGTTTCACAAGTTTACCATAGGCCATGCCTGGACTTCTGACTTTGGTTGCTCGGAGAATGAAGAGGAGTTTCATTGGCTGATAAAGTAAGTCTGTTAATCTGATGTCATGTTGATTCGTTTCCCAAAATGCTGATACAAAGTTACAAATTTGGGTGTGAATGTTAAAAAAGGTACTCACCTCTGCACAATGTGAAACGGCCATGGGAGCAACAACCCGAAAATTCAGTTCAGTACCCATCAACAATGTTACTGACAGCTGATCACGATGACAGAGTTGTGCCACTTCACTCTTTGAAGTTACTTGCGGTCCGTTTCTCCACACTTTTTCTTCTTTGTAATGTTTATTTGATTTTTTACTTTGCTCTTAAGTAGCCTGCAATGCGTATTGTTAAACTCATATACATTTGCAGACGATGCAACATGTGCTGTGCACAAGCTTAGAGAATAGTCCACAGACGAACCCCATAATCGGTCGCATAGAAGTTAAGGCCGGCCACGGAGCTGGTCGCCCAACCCAAAAGATGGTATTTTGAGAAAACTTTGCTTAGACTTTAACATTATATAGCAGAGCATACATTCTATTTCCATGTCTGACTGATTTTGTTACGTTTAACAGATTGATGAAGCGGCTGATCGGTATTCATTCATGGCGAAGATGGTGAATGCTTCATGGACAGAGTAGAAAAGAAGAAATCTCATACCTACGAGTACCAAAGATCTTTCTCCAACAACGGACTTTAACAGGTTCGGGCCGTTCGGCACATTGTTCTGATGTTCATCCATTTTTTACGATTCAGTTCATTGACACTCAAAGTTAGGGTCTTTTGATTTTGTATTTTGCTTCATCCTAAACAGTAAACACTTTTACAATCTTCTGTTACCAAATATTACAAACACAACAAAAAAAATTAAGCAGCAGAAAGTATTATTTATGGCTGTTTACAACAAGCAAATATCAATTGTATTCTGAAAGGCACTGTTTATTCCCTTTGCACTGTTATTATGAGAGCCTTTATGTGGACAACTTAGGTGCAGAAAGCTTTTAAAGTGACGAAGATAAACCGCGAATATCAACATAACCAGATAGCACGGATTTGTTCTTTTCCTTCACCTTTGTCTGATATATAACCCTGCGGAATATACGAAAAGCGAAATTCAGGTTTTGCTTCTAACAATCTCTATGGATATTCTGCTTAACAAATATTGCCAATGAGCAATAAAATGGTGAGAAAGAGAGAGAGAGAGGAAATGTTACCTCAAGCCTTCAAGCCACATTTCAGTCACCAGAGTTTCGCCAGGGAAAACAGACGAGAGGAATCGTCCAGATATGGTTTTGACAGCGGTTGGGTCACCCTTGCAAACACACTTGATTATGGCCTTGATTGCAAACCCAAGTGTGCATAGTCCATGCAGTATCGGGCGCGGGAATCTTCAACGCAAATTCATGAAACAAGTGTCAGCCGTGGCAGTAATGGATGCAAAATTTAAACATGAGTGGTAAACATTTCGAGCGGTTAGTGCTACCCAAAGATTCAATGTAAGCCTAGTCTCAACCAATAATAGCTTTCGTATACCATCAAAACAGTCGAACCAGCTAGGCAGTTACTATCGATAGCTCAGATTCATTTCTTGCAGGAAAATGTAATTCTATGACCATATTCACTAACCCGGCATGTTTTGCAAACTCTGGATCTGAATGCAGAGGATTATAGTCACCAGACAACCTATATAGCAATGCCTGCCAGGAAATATCAACCAGAGGTTCAGATAATGTACAGAAAGTTGGCGTCAACGGGAACATAAACAACTTAAGAAAGATAGCAAAGTACAACTCAACGAAAATTAGAATTCATATTTCTCATATCCAGCCATTATTGACAAAAAAAAACTCCACACAAGCTTTTGTTATCAACATGCCTGTGATGATTGGGTACGCTCTTCGCGCACTGCTGAAGGTTGTGTTTGGGGGATTTTCACAGCTAAGCCCTGGTTACTGGGATAGTTTTTGTAAGAAAAGGGTTGAGATGAATTTGAAAAACCACCAGCTCCTCGTAAAAATACAGTTGTCCTGCGGTTGCAAGTCCCAAATTAGTTCACGACTTCCTACGCTAAAACTCCCGTAGCAAGTAGTTCCAGAAACATTTACCTATTCATGCATAACAGTTCCCCTGAACCTTCATCGTAACTTTTTGTTTCTATTTCAAGGATAGCTGCCTTACCTTTTAAAAAAGATCAATCTAAAATACCTTAGTTCTATTACTGTAAATGCTGAATGCATAATACAGCAAGTCCAAATTAAATTACTCCACTTCCTCTAAAGTTAAACTTAGAGTGACTAATTCCACAAAGCAAAACAGTAGTGACAAATACCTTTATCCTGCAATCCAGCCAGGCTTACTTTGTTAATCAACTGTATCATCATAAACAATATCAATTCAGAAAAAAATTGAAGCAAAGATGAAAATATTACTTATCAAAATCCTGAAGATGGAGGAAGAATCAACAGAACTCATTTCAGCTTACTTATTTATGTTATATATGTGATTATATATATACTTACAGAAGCCTTGGAAGGTAATGGCTTGTATACTTCTATGTACTGTTGTCCATGCAACAAGAGAGCAGGATCATATCTGCAGACAAAGATACAACAACAACATCATTATTCATTCATTTTTTTCACATCTTCTATGTCTTAATTCAATCATGATGAGATCCAATACAAAACCTCAAGACAAATTAACTGTGCTGCTTACTTAAAACCAGGCAAATCCAGTCCTAGTGTTGAAGATCCAAGCGTAAATAACGAAGCAAAAGTCGGTAAGACCTATGATTTTAAGCAAAGAACATCAATTAACAACACAGAGACATGAGAGCTAAATCCAGATCAATCATAAAGATACCTTGATATGATCCTGTCCATTCTCATGATATACATACTTCAACTCATCAGAATCAACAGCATCTTCACCACAAGCTCCAACACCCAAAGCATAGATCGCTACATCTCTATTTACTTACGCAATCAAAATCCATTTACACACGAAGAGTACAACACAAAAAAAAAGATAAGAGAAGATGACGATACCTTTCGTTGTAGGTATACTTCGTCTGCGAACAAAAAAATGATCAAAGACGATGAGATTACAGAAGATTTCTCCATTTCGATCACGGAGGAAATCGATCGGAGAAGATAAGGATGTGAATCGGAAAAAAAAACAAACCTCGGGAAGCTTGTGAGCAAGAAGAAGATCAGGATTGAATACAGAATCGTTAGTCGCCGCCATCTTCTCCGATCAGGATCAGTGTTTTAGCTTCCGTCGTGTCTTTGATGATTTTTTTTTCCCTCTTCTGTGTTCAATGTTTTAGAGATAAGACGTTAAGCTATAAATAGACCAAAACGGCGTTTGGTTTTATTCAGTCACCAAAAAAAAAATTTAAATCTAAATGCATATATCCAAAGATAATATTTTTTTCACATTTTTATACAAAAGTTTATTATTTTTAAATATCACCAACAAATAAATGCGATTATGATTAACAATTTTACAAACGGACATTTTTCAGCTAATAATTAAATCTATATAATTGTTAAATGAGAAGTCATTTGGCTTACGTGTCATCGTATTGTGCGAAGTTGGTGACGTGTTATCATTTGGAAGCATCTCAGTATTTTTAAAAAATAATTATAAATTTTTAAAAAGAATTAATTAAAACTTTAAAATCTCGTGTGTCGCAATCTCGTTCGTCGATTTTAACGTCATTTCACCAGATTATTTCCTTACTCTTTCCATGTATTTTATAGACAAAAAGTCCCTCACTGAAATTGTCTAATTACCAATTGTGCCATTGTTTTGTTTTGAGAGCTAG
>OVAN01005140.1:0-24131 GCA_900406275.1 Anastatica hierochuntica | reverse complement strand
GTTCAGAGTATCCAACACAGTTGTAAAAAGTGTAAAACTACAATCACTTGGCTCGAATGTGTAGATCTCTCCAATAATGTTGCAGCGATTATTGACCAAATTCTACGGTAACATTCATCTCATGGCTCATCCTTCCTTTTCCTGTATTTTTTTCCTTCACGATTTGTTCTCCTCTGAGCGAAAGTGGAACCATGAAGATAAGTACACGTGACACGTGATCCACCCCTATGAATATCATTTATTCTTATCATCTAATTACTCATGATTTATACTTCTTAATGTCAACGACTAATGACACGAGAAGCATATTGCGACAATAATCGAAGGTACAAACAACATCGAGAAAGGTAGAAGCATAACATTTTGACTCTTCATCTACTGTAGCTTTTACATTTTCAATATAAAAATCAATTGTTTGTTATGACTTATGATATCTGCAAAATGTAACTAGAAACAGAGGAGTTTGGACTTCAAAGCATCTTGGACACAATTAATAGCGAAGTGATGATTATGTCGAGAGTGAGGAACACACAACTCGGAGTTGAAGTTTCAGAGGAGATCAAGAGGATCTCCAACCTATAGAAATATAAAATCATGTTCGCTCATTACAAAATTATATACAATTTAAGATCTAAATGTGATTAAACCACTCTGACCTTTTCAATTTAATAATTAATTTTGTTCTTTTCTATTTTCTGTAAAATAATATTAAAGTGAAAATATGATATTTAAAAAATGCAAAACATGTAACTAAAATTTTATAGTTATAAATAAAATAACTTTAATACATATATTTGTTTACTAATATGATTACATTACTTTTGTACAATACGTTTTCAAACCTATATTTAAAGGGTCTATTTCGTTTGCCAAATTTTTCAGTTATTGTTAATTATTTTAAGATTTATTGTATCACAAAGTACCAAATATAACTTTTGATATCGAAAGATATGACATAATATTAAATCTAACAATAGATCTTTAGTACATTGTTCATCGACTAGAATTTATAATATTGAGCTGTAAATTTTAAACATGTCTTACCCGCTTATAAAGTGCGTTCCAATCATTTACCAAAAGACAAAAAAAACCGATCAAGTAGACCATAAAATTGGAAACAAACCAATCAAATTAAAATATGAAAGAAAAATCAAAATATACATAATCCATACACCACACACGTGCGAAATAACCTATACACCACACATCCGGGCATAGCGCGGGAATAATCCTAATTATTAAATGAAATGATATAATTGAAGGCTATGAAGCTCTCTCATGATAGCTTATAAATTAAACTCTTTCTTCACTTTTTTTTTTTAATTCACAACTTCAACTGGGGTTTCAAGCTGAGCTAGAGATGATTATATATTAACCGAAACCGAATAATCAAAAATAGTCGAACCAAAATGGAAAAAATTTCTAAATCATGCAGTTAGTTACTATTTTAGAGAATAGAAAGTATCAGAACTGGTTAAAACTAAAATATTTTGGGTTCTCGCATAATAATTGAAATATTCAATAAAATTTTAAAGTACTTAAAAACACCAGAAAAAACTAAAAATTATACCCGAATAGTTAGTTAGTTCAATAAGTTTGCAAACCTCGAAGAGATGTATGCAGAGGAAAAAGTCTTACTTACCCTTTCAATAAGTATAATTGTGTATTGGTATCATAAAAAACATAAAAAGTTTAAAGCACATGCTCCTATAAAAGAATGAGAAAACCAAATTCGAACATAGAGATTTCTTCTCCTCAATTCCTTTTATATGATTTGCTTTATATAAAAGAGATGGACGTACTTCAATTTTATTATAAGAAAAAAAATTATTTTTTTCAAAATTAGTAACAGTTGAGTTATGAAACATAATTTACCATACCAAATAAGTTGTAAATGCAATGAGAAAAAAGGAAAAAATATTTTCAAATAAATTTATACATGTGAAAAATGTCATGTTCTCCTAAATTTTAAGGATAAAAATATAAAACAACGCCGACATACTATATAAAATATTCCCATCGTTTCAACTTACAATAGTCAAAACTTTTTTTTGGAATTTAAAATTTTTCAGTATGCAAAACTAAATAGGTTTATTACATTGTTGACTATTTGTATTATGCAATTATATTTTATATTAGTTAAATTATGATTTGTAAGATGATAAATGATGTTTTATTTTAAAATAATTCAAAAAATTAATCATCTTTAAGTACATGTGCCAAAATTGTAAACATTTTTAATTTTGAAATAGTTTGAGTAGTAACAAAATATAAAAAAATAATTCGAACATATAAATCCGCGCGGATCAATCACCTAGTATATATATATATATATATATAAAGTTTGTTTTGATATTAACCTTTTATACATGCTTAGTTATTTTTCATGCGATAGTGACACACTAACACTAAAGTGATTTGGCTATGTAGGAATAAAAGGAGAATGGATTTGAAACTACTCACAATGCTTTTTAGAATGCTTTTGTATTGATTTGAATTATATAATAATGCATTTTTTAATTTGTTTTAAATGGATTGAAAATTACTTTTTCGTTTATCCCACGAAGCGCGAATTCTATTGCTGATTCGCTAGCGAACTGTGTTCTTTGTGCTCAAGATACTTCAATCCGTGAAGTTTAATAAAATTTTCTTTTGTGACAGAAAAATGTATTGAAAATTTGTAATGTATTCTTAAACTTCTTATTGCATGGTTTTAGAACATATTTTAGATTGTGTTTGTTGTTCACTATAGGACTTTTGAGTCTATATCGAGTTTTTATTATTAAATATCCGAACTATATCCAAAACCCAAAAATATCCAGTATAAATGGTTATATGTCCGAATAGAGACCGAAGAGATAAAATTCCGAATATAAAACGATTCCTAATACAAAGTATAGAACTGATTCGAAACCGATAGAAACTGACCTGAACCCGAACATTAAAAAAAATCCGAATGGACCCAAACTTCTGGAATCGAATACTCCCTTTTTTTACTTTAAGGAGAATTGTAAAAAAGAAGTCTCTTTTCGTTTATCGTATCCCAACTTCAGCAAATCAAATTCTTAATTCCCTTTTGATTTTTTTTTGTTCTTCGATTCATCATCATTTGAATCCCAAATTCTTCATGTTCTTCTTCTATAGCTAATCATTCTAAATCATCATCTTCATCTCCATCAGAACCTTTAACCTGGAACAGATCCCCTTTTGCTTTTCTACTTCTTCGATTAATCATCAACACAAGCAAAATTCTTCAAGTTCTTCTTCTCCTTTTAATCCTTCAACTTCGTCGACCTCAACTCCAGCGAAATCTTCCACCTGGATTTTCTACAACCCGTGAAGCAAAAGTACAGTTGAAAAGAGGTGGAGGCCATTGAAGATAAAAGTTTGTAGGCTTAACAATCAATCGACAACCCTTGCGATTGTTTAGAAGAGGTAGAATCTCCTTTGATTCTGTCTTGAGCTGAATCTGGAAGAGTAAGATTCATCATGCCTCTTGATTGATTTTCTTTTCAACAAATATGTGCATTCCGATTGAAGTTGATTTGCAATCTCTGCATCTCTTATGAGATAACAAGACCAAGAACACTTAGCTAAAAATTCTCAGATGGTTCTTCCAATGCAAAAACAGATCCAAAAAAAGCATAATGAATGTTTTACACCACACTGTAACCAACAAAAAAAAATCTAAAGGAAAACAGAATCATTGCATGTTACAAAAGAATGATGTAAAGACCAAAAGGAGAATTAAAGACAATTAATTCTCATCTTTCTCAGAAAAAGCATAGCTCTTTCTTCAATGTCTACATGTACTTTTTACTTTGTAGTTACACTGTAACTGTAAACGTTGGTTAAGGAAGGAATCGACACAACACTCACACACGTTTTTATCCCTTTAATTAACCTAATATAATTTTGGTTTATTGTTGTTTATTAGGATTAGACCAAATTAACAAAAAAAAAATGATTTTGGTTTAATTTCGGTTTACCAAAAACCAAATATGTTTGGGTTAAATTTCTGGTGTACAAGAACCAAAATTAAATTCGGTTTAATGTTCGGTTATCATAAATCTGAGGTAAAAAACTGTCACAAAAATTGCTGTCAAGTAAATGACTATTCAGTAAATTACGAAAAACTGTCGTAATTGACACCTAATTTTAAAAACTGCCACCAAAGAAACATAAAAGTAGGTTTGGGCTTTCGGGTATACGGTTCGATTCTGACCCGGAACCGATCAGTTCCGGTTATTTGGTTCCTAAGATTTATTACCCAGTCGATACTTTATAATTTTCGGTTTCGCTTTCGGTTTCGGTTCGGATCGGTTCTATATTAGAGGAACCGGGTACCCGAATTAATCGGTTCTTAATCAGTTTCGGGTATTATAAGCCCGAAATGTACAAAATTACCCGAAATGATCTAAATTACCCGAAATGAGTTTATAATTATCCGAAGTGAATTCAAAATAGCAAAGTGCCAAAGTGACTAAAGTCCTTCTTCTGGAACATAACAATGCAAATCAAACTGTCAGTTAGAACTGCTGCTATAGTTGCACCTTTGTGATCAGAAATGTTCTTGAACCCAATGATTAGCTTCTTAAACTGCCAGTTACTGTCAATGAAGTGTGCAGTGACAACCATGTAGCTTGCTCCTGTATTTGGAGCTACCCAAATGTCTGTTGTCAGAGACAATCTCTGCTTACTACCACCTATAAT
Organism: Anastatica hierochuntica; assembly: GCA_900406275.1. NCBI lineage: Eukaryota > Viridiplantae > Streptophyta > Magnoliopsida > Brassicales > Brassicaceae > Anastatica > Anastatica hierochuntica. Next base: position 19,418 of record OVAN01005140.1, on the reverse strand, counting down.
CTTATTCATCATTGCCTTCCTCTTAGAATACATCTCTACTATATTTCTTGTAGTTGTCCTTCGAGAATGAGGCTTGTAAAATTTCATTTTGCTGCAGAAATGCCTAAAAGCTAAACCATCTATGAAGCTCAAAGGAAGCTCTCCTATTACCAGCATCTCATTGCAAGCTTTCCTAAATACTTCTTCAGAAACCTTTGATAAATGTAAACCATCAGAATCTCTCTCAACCACATTTTGATCTGATTTCTGAGTCGCTTTCTATGCCTGATGCTGCTTACAAATCTTCAGATGCTTCCTCATATTAGATGTTCCTAAAGTTGATGCACAAGCCATCTTCTTTCCCTAGTAATGACAATTGGCCTTGTTAGGATCACTCTTATCCTCTGTGAAGTGATCCCATACCATTGACCTTTTCCTTTTCTTCCCACCTCTTTTTTTCCCTTTGCCCTTACTAGTAGTAGGAGTAGGAGTCCCCACTTCCTCTTCTGTCTCACTACCTGATGATATATCTTCATCTTCAATGTTATTGGCTTCTTCATGATCCACGTTTTGTGGATCATCAGCAGAAGCCATCTGCAACTTAATTAACTTAAAGTAACAACACAAGTGTTACTCAACATTCAACAACAATATGTTAAAACAATAAACAAAAAAAAACAACATTACTAAGGAGATCAAACTGCTAAGGCGGTTAAGCGAAACGACCTTAAGAGACCGTGGATCCTTGCCTGAGTTCTGACCCACTGAGTTAATCAGAGAATATTTGTGAACCCCAAATCTGGAATTTTGTAGTCAGAATTACCAGAACGGCTAAGGCAGAGCAGTATAGATCAAACACTTAGAAGCAAAAAAACATAAAAAACAATTATACTAAGGATATCAAACTGCTAAAGCGGTTAAGTGGAACGGCCTTAAGAGACCGTGGACCCTTGCCTGAGTTCTGACCCACTGGGTTAACCAGAAGATATCTGTGAACCCTAAATCTGGAATTTTGTAGTCAGAATTACCAGTATGGCTAAGGCAGAGCAGTATAGATTAATCACTTAGAAGCAAAACAAAAACCTAAATCGATTAAACAAAACCCCCCAAATCGATTAAACACTAACCCTAAATCGATTAAACAAAACCCCCAAATCGATTAAATTGAAACACTTTATTAAACAAAACCCTAATCGATCAAACTAATACTTACCTGAGAATTAGATTCGGATTGATTGTTGCGACTCCCAGAGGATGAAACAGCCGACGAAACATGACGGCTACAGATGTTGAGATTCCAGTTTTGATTTTGAAGAAGGATTGATTTCTTCTTCACCTCGAAAATGATTTCTTCTCTTCTCCTCCGCCGATTGCATTTGCATGAGTTAATAGTGGGGAGTGTAAACGACTCGACAAAACAATAAAGAACCCTAATTCAAAACTATATAATTAAGTAAATTACTATATATTATATAATATATTATATATAATATATATTATAGTTATATATGTATACCGGTTCTTCGGTTCTCGGTTCGGAACCGGAACCGAACCGATACCCGTGGATCCTAATCGCAGGAACCATCGGGTATTTTACGTGGAACCGAAACCAACCCAAATCATGTTTTTTTCGGTTCTTTGGTTCCGGTTTTTATGCTCACGCCTAATCTTTTTGATTCAAATTTCTCCAAGAATTTAATAAAATTAACACGAATAAGCGGAACTTTTTTTTATAAAATATGAATTGAACCCTAAATGCTTGCACATGGTCAGTCAGTTTAATCGCCCACATTTTCATTTGATTTTAGATAAAGTTTGTCGACTAATCAAAATATAATGTCTAATTTATATATAAACTCAAAACAATTAAGTTCGCTATCAACCATTTACATTTTAAACTTACCAAAAGATCCATTCAAAATTCATAAGTTTGATACAATAAAAGTTCAAAGAAATCACAAGAACGAGCAATCGAGAAATGATAACATGTTAAAGCGTTTTTAAGCATTGAACACAATAAAAATTAATGTGTATTTCAAAGACGAACAAGCCAAACCATTTTTTAAAAAAAGGGATCTTTAACTCAAGATCCTATGTTTATAACAACAACTGAAATAAGAATAGCATATGGGAAACTCCATCAAATCAATCTAAGATCTTTACGACTAGATCTGTGGCTAAGAACAGAACACAAAGCTCTCTTCATACTCCCCATGGATGAACTAAAACCTCTCTTATAACACAACGTTGACGTCGGAGACGACGACCTAATCTCTCCCTCGTCGTCTTCTTTAACGTACGATCTCGAGCAAGAAAGGTAACATTTCTTCGGACGATGTTCTGTTTTAGACCGAGGAGACGAGGAAGAAAAGGAAGAGGAAGAAGATGAAGACGTAGACGACCAAGAAAACGAAGGACGAGACACGTGATGCTTCCTGTTGAAGAGAGTCTTCACGAATCGAGTTTGCTTTGTTCTCACTTTGCTCTGTTTGTTCCCGCCGGAGGAGGAGGAGTAGTACGACGGAGGTGGCGTTAGTGGCGGAAGACGAAATGATTCGGAGAAAAGAGAGTGTTTTGGTGTGCCTGGCCGTGTCTCCCATAAGAATGGCACTGAAGCTCCACCATAGTAATAGATTCTTGAAGATGAATTGACATGTGAGCTCTCTTTTACGATTATCTTTGAGGATCTCACTCTGTTTGTGTTATCTTCTGACATTGTCGTCATTAATGATTGTAATGATCTATCTTTTGGAAACAAAACTCTTCACTTATGTCTTGAGTCAGGCTTATTCAAAAAAAAAAATATCAAAAACTAGAAAAAAAGCGAGATCCGAAGACGAGGAAGGTTCTTCAAAAATACGAAAAAAGGAGAGAAAGGCGCATGCAACTATTTTAGGAAAAGTGATGCTTTGTTCGTGTAAGAGAAGTTTGCGGAAGATTTAAAGGATCTTTATTTGCATGGAGTATTGGAGTGTGTAAGTAAGCACATGTCACGTACTTATTTATTCTGTAAATTTCATTTTTGTATTATCTCTATTATTTTTTTGGATTTTTCTATTGGTATATTCACATGGATGAGCATGTGGTGTATATATAAGATTCTCGAATATAATTGGAGTGGGCAAGAAATGGTTAGGTAATAAATGAGTGGGGGCGATCTTAATTTCTTTCTTCTATTGCTTGAACCTAAAAATCAAGTGAACTCAATAGGTAGCTACACAATCATGTAATTTTATTTACTAAATATATAGTTTTAAAAACCGTTGTTGTTATTAATTTCTTTGAAGATGATACATATACAACAAACGTGTATATACTCACAAAAGAGGGAGGTGGCGAAGTGGATGAGTTTGGACCGTTGAATCAACAGTTGAGCTGTATTAATGAATTACGAGATGCGTTCGTGGTCTATTTGTCTTTTAAATTGATAGAGAAGTGACGACGAATGTTAGTTACAAGAAAATAGAGTTGTTTTCATATTAAGACACTTTTTTGTGATTCGCATTTCACTTTAAGACCCATTAGAGCATGTACAATGGTGAATCATTTCAAAGGTTCTTAATTTGAATTTTATATTATTTTTTTGTGTGTGTAAGATTTTTTTTTAAAAAAAAACAAAAACAAATAAACGCACCAATCGCGGACCGCCACGTGGCGGTGGGGCCCGCGAATAGTGCAAGCAACCCATTAAGATTAGGTTCTTAATTAAGATTTTTTACAACCTATATCTTAACTATTCATAATTTTATATTAATATTTTTCCTAAGATATTGTGCTAAGAACTCTTTAGCATCCCCCATTGGGGATGCTCTTAGAGATAAAAGGTATTTTTTGAGTTAAGATTACTAATATACCCTCGAAACCAAACCAAACCGCCCAACCATCTCTAGTTTGTCAATTTGATTTTTGGTTCGGTCTAGTTGAACATCGATCAAACTAGTTACCATTACTTATGCATTATAAACCTATTGCACTCTCAATCATGTTTTTGAATTTCAAATTCCAAAAAAGCGAAATCTTGAGATTTTTTCCTTCTCATATTATGAAGGAGCCTATCGAATATCTCTATTGTCTGACGGCATTTCATCTCGTAGATCTATTCTCCGTCGGAGTAAAATTTCTTTTTCAGCTCGTCGACAAATCCAAGACGCCTCTCCTCTCAGTTGTGCTAACCTTGAATGTCAGCCATGGAAGGTAAACCTTTATCAGAGTCTTGTTCTTCTTTCGTACATGCACTTCCGATGTTAGATTATTGTGGTTAGAAAGGTCGTCGATTCGATTTTTATTTCTAGAGTTTAGGAGATTTGGACTTCGCCGCCTTTTTTGTTGTAAAGGTGATTTATTTTTTATTCTTAATTTTTGATGCAAAGAGCAACAATTCCACCGATGAATTCGATTGGGGCAGCTAGTTGCTAGAAAGATTGTTTCCGACAGATCGATTTTCGGTTGCAAGACTGAACATATATTCGAAGGTTGATTTGATCTTTGTGGTTACGAAGTGTTTGAAAGACCGACAGAGTTTAACTTAGTTTCCTACTTAATTAATCCTCCTAAGAATGTTTGTGTGGCAGTCCACCCGAATAAGTATTTTAGACTTAGTTCGCATGGAATAGTCCATCAAGGTGCATGGATAGACAAGTCCAAAAGCCCACTTTTCTATTTAATTGATCTACCTGAGAAAGTTTTGCATGAAACTTTTTTCCTACTTAGGTGATGTACCTGAAGAAGTTTTGCATGGTAATCCATCCGGATGGACAAATTAGGTTTAGTCCACATGGAATAGTCCATCAAAGTGCATGGACATGACCATTTTCATTCTATCAACAAACCTTTTGTACAAAAAGCTTACAAGAACGGAATCCATTTTCTATAGTTAATGTAATATATCCACATGCTTAGTGGATTGTCGAATATGGACTACTCCAAAAAAAGCGATTTGTCCATATTTTGTCTCTATAATTTCAAAGATCATGAATTACGATCAACCATAATGTTCCACTCCATTGAATAGAAAACAACAATTGTGATCTCATGTTGAGTTATCTCATATTTCCACTTGACAAAAAAAAGAATGAAAAAGATTACTCTCCCCCCACTTGTAAGCAATGTTCTCGTTTTAGTCTCTACTAGCATGATTTATATGTCGCATCGTGGACATCCTTTGCCTCTAATCTCTATTGTGTGGATTGTGTTTCGAAGGGGGTAAGGAGACAAGATGTTCTTTCATATCATATATTTTAGTATGTGTATTTGTGCTTTTTTGTTGTTTTTTAATTTTGCAGATAAAAATGTATGTGTATGAATTACGGACTTGGACTGTGTTATGTGTTTCGTGAACTAGGATATATGGATATATACTATTGATTAAATAAACAAATGGTGTGGATATGATCAGAATGGATTAGTCCAATGGGGATCACATGGGATGAATATTTTGTAATTCGTTTTATTTCATTTTGCCAGGGCGGAAACTCATTCATATTCAAAATCATATTTTATGCACATACTTACGTTATTAGGTGTGCATCTCTAGCAAGGTGTAGTTGTAGGGTATAAGATGAGAAGGCTATGATGTAGCTGGTAGGAGACTTGGTATAGGGCACTGAGCATTTGTTACGCGTGGAAGAGAGAAATTTGTATTTACTTAATTTTTCTTTTAATTACCCAAAATTTCAATTTTTAATTTATTAATTTTTAAAATAACGAAGGTCTATCTCTAATACAATCCATATCAAATTTGACAATAATGGAGAAATGTTATGACAATTTCACTATAGATCACGTGGATGAATCCATTGGGAGTATAAAATTATAAAGAATTTGTTACTTACTGCATAAAAACTAAGGCCAAATTTTTGGGATTTCGTTTATTTTTTAATCGAGAAACATGAACATATTTATTGCTTAATTGAGACAATTAAAAATCCACGAACATATTTTCTCTGTTTGTATCGCAAATCTACGAGTATCATTAACTATGTTTCTTTTATTAACTTATTTCTAGAATATGTACACATGATAAGTGGATTATTGGCTATTGACTAATCCAAAAAATAAGCTCTAAGTTATGACATATTACATGTTTAAAATAGTATGCTTATATTGCATGATATAATTTTGTATTTGTCATGATTTATTATCTTGGGCGGAAGAAACTACAGAGAACACCAACAACTTCTGCAAGCTATGGTGAAACCTTAAGTGAACAATAATCGTCGGTGAGGGAAATCAGAGAAAATACATGGAAGGTACTCGTCGGTTTCTCTCTTCGTCCTTTACAAATTTTTATATATTAATTAATTCATCTACAAGTTGACTTTGTAGAAAAGCAAATCTTAGGTTTGATGGGTTAGTTAAAAATTTCTATTTGGGGGGTTTTGGCTTAGATCCAGATTACGCCCCTCAATTTGGGTTTTCGTTAACCTATTTTGAACTATTGTTTGCGTGATACATACACTAGCAATTTTGACGACATAAGTGATTTTGACCTAAAGTGGCAATGTGTATAGATTTTTGGACCGGTCCACGTGGACTGCTACGTAAAGAAACCTTAATATTTCTAATTTGATTTGCAGACAATAGAGAAGGGAGACCATGATGGGAATATGGGGGCACAAGAAAGGAATGTGATGGTATTTTAATACAGAAAAGTTTCAAATTATATTGACATGTTGATGTATAATGCTAATGTTACCAGTAAAAAACATGGTGGATCAATCCCTAATGTGTCTAACCTTCTTTGCAAGCTATAAAGAATGAACATAATGCTGGAAATATGGAAGCGCAGAAGACTGATGTGAGGGCTTAATGATTGCCTTATACCATATTATAGATAAACTAATCATGTGGTTAAATCCATGTGGACTGAGCTGTTGATATCAAAGCACAAAGTCTAAGCTAATCTTGCTTTGTGGATTAATTCACATGGATTGGCGCAAGTTCTCTCATTGTGCAGTGAAAGACAGGTGAAGGGACTCATTGATGTTGTCGCATCTATCATATATTTGTGAGCTCCATCTATCATATATTGATTCATTTTCGTTGTGAGCGTATCCAGGAAGTGTTTGACATAAAACGTTTGGGAGATTCAGGATCGATCGCAGTTAAGTACATGGAGATGCATGCGTTGGGCATGACATACTTCACGGGTATAACTAAAGAGGGGGTCGAGGAACTAAGGAAGGACTATTCAATGGATATATACTCTAATTTTGCTTTGTCAATATAGATTCCCCTGATGTAGCTTGTATTGTGTTGTGATATTACATATTTTGGGTGTTTGCTTTTAAAAAAAGTGTAGTACTTAATGTTTTGTTTAGTGTGGGGAAAAATCCACATGGGTTAGTCCAACCATGGGACGGATATTTGATAAGGAGGGATGGGAATGTTTTAGTAAAATCATACTTCTTGTTATCCCAACGGATATAATCGACATGGATAAGTACACTTATATTTATATAGGAACGTATCTACACATGTTGATACAAAAACTTGGCTTTACAATTTCAGTCCACGTGGTGATTTTACTTTTAACCGTGTGTACCAAGATAAGTTGATTAATCCATAAAGACAAATAACGAAGATCTGAGAAAATATTGGAACACCTTCATTCAACGTATAATACCGTACAATTCTGATCCATCTCTCCAATAATCAAACACAAAACAAAAACAAACATAATTATGTCAACGTTTTCTAAAAAATATCAGTTCAAAATCGCACATACATATTTTATTGTTATTAACTTTATATATTTGTTGTGAAAAAGACTCTTTACTTCCTCTCAAAGAAACACAACTTACAACAAAGAACAATGGAGTTACTGCCTAATGACTTATAATATGCATCGTTTGTGTTACGTATTATTATTCCCTGGACAATGTGAAGAGCCGAGGACATTAAACCTTTTCGTCCAAATACTTTTGCATATGACATATTGTGCTTAATTATAATCTTTTAATCTCATCCACACAATCAAATTTTTCTCTTTCAAAATGAAAGGTCCAGATGAAACAGCCCAAACCAGAAAATAACTCTAACTACACAAGGGAAATTTCATCAAAAGAACATCTCGGACAAACTGAAATGTGCCCTCTGTCTAGAATGTCACCAAATCGTTGTCCAAAGTTAAAAAAATGCCCTTTTCTGTAAATACTTCCAGAAAATATAAGGTCAAGAAGCTCTTCTTATTTATTTCATGCATCCAACTATGTACCTTACAGTCCTTCCCTATATATATTCACACACAAAAATAGTATTCCAAACATTATCATATTGTTTGAAAACCTCTTGGCTAGTAGTTAAAAGATTTAAAATTTCTAGGGTTCGACTTTTAGAATATGTAGTTTCTTGCATATTATTAGATGCAAAATTTATTGGAAGTTTTAGAGTGCTGCATAATTCGTGTGTTGCAGAGAGATTTAGGTGTTACGAAAAAAGTTATGTCAGAGTTGTAGAATCAGTGTTTGTGAAGTTGTTTCTTCATAATTGTCTATTTGTCGTGGATAGCGATCGATTAATCATCATCTATAGTAGAATTAAATTAACATATATAAATGATTGTTCAACCGAGTTTCTACAATTGGGATACTTTGGTCGAATTTGCTAAGTTAGAGCTTAGCAACTGATGGAGTTCGGCTAAGACATGCCGACGTGACTTTTGTTATTTAATGTCGTAATTCTCGTTAAGTAAAATAAAATTTGACAAAAAAGCTTTTGAATGAATGCTCGATACTTGGACCAAAGCTTTGATTATATTGAAGAAAAGAGCAGAAGCTCGATGATTGTTTCTCTCTCAATATTACAAGTATTTCTCAAGAACTTTCTCTGTCTCGATTTCTGTGTAGAGTAATTAATGAACTCTCTTCAATATTTATAGGGGAACAAGAGTGCTACAGTAATCCTATGTCATGAGTGCTTCGCCGAGCTACTTGTACAATGTTAGACATAGAGTATTTGCATTAAATGCTTTTGAGGAGTCCGGTGCATTAAATGCTATGCACGCCTAAGACACATTTAACGCTCTATGAAGGTGATGTTGGCGGGTTTGATGCTCTTGGGCCAAAGTGCGCGGACCTTTGACGGCTTCGGTCCTTCCTAGTGTGTTTTGTAGATGGGCCTCTTTGGCCAGGGACAAACCTATGTGTCTAGGTGTGGGTGCAAGTGCACCCACTAGAATATAGAATTTTAATCTTTTACATTGGATAGTGTAGTTAAAGTGATCCAATGGTAAGGAAGGCACCCATTATATTTATAAGGTGAATGGTTCAAATACCTTTTTCGCAATATTTTGCACCAAGTTAAATCTATGGTTGGATTGGATCCGTCCCTGTCTTTGGCCATATTCTTTTTTTCCTCAATTCCTCTCCTTGGCATCTTTGATTTGAGGTAGAACTAGAGTGTGCTCAGCCCACCCTCGTGAATGATATTGTAACTTTTGATCAATGTTAAGGAAAAAATAATCATATTTGTTGAACAAAATGTACTTGATTATGTGGAACAATAAAAACAGTGCAACTAAGGGAGGTATAATCAAACAGTGATTTTGAGTTATTTGTGTTAAAATCTGAAATTTTATGTTATTGAAACAAGAATTTTAAAATTCACTGTTATTGAAATGATGATTTTAAAGTGTATCTTCAAATCTATTGTAATTGCAAATATTTTAGGTAATGGTTTTTAAGTGATTTAAGGTGTTTTAGTGGAATTTCATTGTTAAAAATACAAAAGAATCAAATCACATTAAATCACATCGTTTTAAGTGGAATTGCAGTGAATTTCTACAAAGTCACAAGTACTTCCCAAATCCATTAACACTATAAGAAATCAGATATTTAGAGACGAAAAACCAGGTGGTCGTTATTCCGTCGCTAAAGTAGAGAGTAATTTGAGACCAATTAGCGACGTTTTTGCCAATTGTCGCTAATTCGTCGTTAATTTACAACATACCAAAATAGTCTCTATTTTGTCGCAAAATAGGGACAATTTAGCGATGAAACTTATTCTTCTCGCAAATTAGAGACGTTTTAGCGAGGAACTGGTATTTCATCGCAATTTAGAGACAAATTAGCGACTAAAAATCATTTGTCTCTATTTAGACGCAAATTCGTCTCTATTTTTGCTACAGAATTGCGACCCTAACCAACTTTTGTTTATATTTCTGATGATGCCTCTGATGATGATTGATGTTGTATAATAATTACTGTTTTAAAACCACTAAATGAGAATTAAAGAAAATTTACCATTTACAATCTCTACATTCTTAACCACAAAAATGATGCCCCCAATTACAATCTCTACATTCTTAACCACTAAAATGTACCATTTATCGTAAAACATATAACCGATATCCGAAACACAAACCCGTAAATGGGAAAAAATTTTCCAGGATTAGAGACGAATTAGAGACTGATCGTCTCTAATCCGTCACTAAATTAAGTGGTAAACCCTAAACCCTAAGCACTAAATTTTAAACCTTAAACCCTAAACACTAAACACTAAATCCTAAACACTAAATCTAAAACTAAATCCAAAACACAAAATCCTAAACACTAAACACTAAATCATAAACACTAAATCCCAAACACTAAATCCAAAATACTAAATCTAAAATACTAAATCCTAAACATTAAACCCCAAATTACAATCTCTACATTCAGATATGCCAAAAATGTACCATTTATCATAAAACATATAACCGATATCCGAAACACAAAATCGTAAATGGGAAAAAAAATTCCAGGATTAGAGACGAATTAGAGACGGATCGCCTCTAATCCTCGCTAAATTAAGTGGTAAACCCTAAACCCTAAACACTAAATTCTAAACCCTAAACTCTAAACCCTAAACACTAAATACTAAACACTAAACACTAAATCCTAAACACTAAACACTAAATCTAAAACACTAAATCCTAAACACTAAACACTAAATCATAAACACTAAATTCAAAACACTAAATCCTAAACACTAAACCCCAAATTACAATCTCTACATTCAGATATGCCAAAAATGTACCATTAATCGTAAAACATATAACCGATATCCGAAACACAAACCCGTAAATGGGAAAAAAATTTCCAGGAGTAAAGATGAATTTTAGAGACGGATCGTCTCTAATCTGTCGCTAAATTAAGTAGTAAATCCAAGACACAAATATCCAAAACACTCAATCCAACACACTTAATTCAAAACACTAAATCCAAAACACTAAACCTCAAATTACAATCTCTACATTCTTAACCAAAAAATTTACTATTTATCGTAAAACATATAACCGATTTCCGAAACATAAACTCGTGGAAGGGGAAATTTTTCCCAAAATTAGAGACGAATTAGCGATAAATCGTCTCTAATTCGTCGCTAAATTAAGTGGTAAATCCAATACACAAAAATCCAACACACTAAATCCAAAACACTAAATCCAACACATTTAATTGTATTTTTATGTGTAGATGAATAAATTTTCATATGAGGCATATTTAGGGTCTCAATCACGAGATACGTCTAGGCCATCAAACTCAGATGCGGTTCCAAACACGTTTCCGGAGCCACAACCACCACCACAACAAAATGTGCCCAAAATGACGCTCGAGGAACTGCTCAATTCTCCCGCACGGCTCGGTCTTCCTAAAATATGTCTTTCAATTATGTTTTTTTTGGATTTAATGTTTAATAATTTAATTATATTTATTTCAGATTTAATGTTTAATATTTTAATTATGTTAATTAATGTTTAATATTTTATATCTTAATTATTTTATTTAATGTTAAATATTTTAGTTTTATTAAAATTATTTTAATTATGTTTTTAAAATATTATAATTTTTTTAATATACTACATTAATTTCGCGACGTATTAGCGTCTAATAGACGTTATTTCGTCTCTAAAAATTTGTGACGGAATAGCGTCTGTTAGTCGCAAATTTTGACGTCATTTTAGCCAAGAAAAATATTAATCGCTAATTAATCGCAAAATTTGCGACAAAATTGCGATAAAATATAGCGGGTTCAATTATTTGTCGCAAATTAGTAGCTAAAATTAGTCTCAATTTTGTCGCTAATTAGAAACGAATTAGCAACAAAAATAAATTCGTCGCCAATTAGCGACGGAATTTTTTTGTGGCTCAGGAAATGTGTTGTATTATTTTTCGTCTCTATTCCGTCGCTAATTGGAGTTAGCGATGGAATAGAGACGTTTTTCAGTCTCTAATTTTCTGTTATCTTGTAGTGCAAAATCTTATAAAAACTCATTAAAAATCAAATCTCATCAAATACACAATTCAATACATCCCTCTAAATTATCCGCGGAAGTGTGATTTACCCAAGCAAACTAAGTTTAACCAAGGTTTTTAAACAAAATCAAACCAAAAATATTATGATACCCCAAATCGGTTTACCTTGGTAAACCAAATAAAAAATCCCAAAACACAATTTGAAATCGATTTTTAGTGTGACTAAAATTAAGTGATACAATTTCGATGAAATAATTATTATACTCTGTAATCAAACCAAGCCCATACCAATAGAAATAAATTTTGATTGATTTACCGAAACCAACCAGTGAATTCGATTTTTAATTTTTATAACAATTTTGTATGACCTGGCAAAGAAATTAACTGACTAAGCAATGTTGAATGCAAATCAGCAGATCTCTTATCGTCTTTGTTTCTATCTTCTCTGTCTGCGTTGAAGAGATGAAGAAGTGCTTAAGATCTCAAAATCGTCGTAGCTAAAAAGATTTTTTTGGAGATCTAAGAATGTCAATTCTTCAAGTATCTAGTTACTATGTTTCCTCTTCTACTCTTCTCTCCATTTCTCCGCGAAAATCTATCTCCTCTTCGAAGTCTTCCCGAACAATTCGTTGTTCCGTCGTTGGTACTTACTTATATATGAAATCCTCGATTTCATCACTATTGATTCATTTTCGATGAAATTTCTGGTAATTTTGTATCTGAGTATTGGTAAAAATCTAAAATTTTCATAAAAGTTCTCTCACTTTGGCTTGAATTGATTGTTTCGGTAACTCTATTATTTGTTGTCTAATAGATGTTTTCATTAGTAACATGAAAAAGCTTTTAGATTCTCTTTGTCATCTATCTGGGTTAAAATTTGAGATTTGCGAGCTTGTTCTGCTCAAAATTTGGTGATCCTTGTTGCAACTATATGATGTTGGAAGTAAAGTATGTTTCTTGATTCAAGAACTGGATTACTAGAATATTTCTATGCGATTGTCATTGTTTTTCATTGAGTCTGATCATGGATTTGTCAAAGCTTATAAAGTACTAGCATCTTAAGCTTAGTTGCTTACTGGGAGTCATATTCATTGTGTAGGAACCACTGTGATGGAGCGAAAAGTCTTTGCAACCTTGGAGCCGCCTCTTCTTCTGAGAGCTGTTAAAGGTGAAGTTGTTGATAGACCTCCGATTTGGCTTATGAGGAAAGCATGGAGGTACATGAAGGCCAGCAAGCTTCTCTTTAATCATGTTTATAAATTGGCAATGTGGTTTATTTTGTTTCCTCTTTCCAATTTTTGTGACCACGAGTGCTGTTAATATGATGAACAAAGTTATCAAACTCTCTGTGAGAAGTATCCTTCTTTCTGAGATAGATCAGAGAATGCAGATCTTGTGGTCGAAATTTCTCTGCAGCCATGGAAGGTGTTTAACCCAGATGGAGTGAGATTTTTTTCTTCTTTTTCCCATTTACATTGGATTCTTATCTCATAACTCATAAGTTTTTGTTACTTGAAATGTATGTAAAGGTGATATTGTTCTCGGACATTCTGACTCCTTTGTCTGGAATGAACATACCTTTCGACATTGTTAAAGGAAAAGGTCTTATCATCTTCAACCCGCCGCAATCAGCTGGTGATGTGGATCAAGTTAGAGAATTCATACCAAAGAAATTTGTTGCTTATGTTGGCGAAGCGCTTAAAAGATTATGAAATGAGGTACTTTAGTTGACTATTAAAGCAAACAAAATTTTCTTAAACTGATGAACACTATGCTTTGTTTTTCAGGTGGACAACGAAGCCGCTATTCTGGGTTTTGTTGGAGCTCCATTTAGACTTTCTTCATATGTAATCAAAGGTGACTCATCTAAGAACTTCACCAAAATAAAAAGATTAGCTTTTTCTTAACCAAAGGTGGATTAGTAAAAGCTTAAAAGCATTTGGTAGAACACAAGAAAATACGGTAAATATCTCACAGATTGAAAGATTTAATTTCTCTCTCTTTCTTTTGTCTCAGGTTCTACATGCTTTACTCCAAAAGTTCACAACGTCGATGATTACTTACATACGGTATCAATCGGCTTAGCCCGGTAGATTTTGAAGAGTTTAGCTTACCTTATCTTAAACAGATGGTGATAGCTGTGAAACAAACTCACCCGAACCTACCATTAATACTATACACGAGTGGATCAGGAGGTTTGTTAGAGAGACTTGCTCATACAAGTGTGGATGTAGTGAGCTTAGATTGGACTGTGTACATGGCTGAAGGAAGAGACCGGTTAGGAAGAGACATTGCGGTTCAAGGAAACGTGGATCCAGGAGTTCTATTCGGATCAAAAGAGTTTATTACAAGGAGGATTGAAGATACAGTGAAGAAAGCTAGAAGAGATAAACACATTCTGAATCTAGGGCATCGTATTAAAGTCGGAACACCTGAAGAGAACATTGCACACTTCTTTGAAGTTGCTCGAGGCATTAGATATTAAAGATTATATAGAACAGAGAAAGATATTGTGGCTTTGTTCTTTTTATTTCGGCTTTTATCTTCTTTTTCCTTATTTTCTTTTGAGAAGTGTAACTTTTATTTTAGAGAGACTACTTGGGAATATAAGTTTTTTTTTGTTTTTTTTGGTCACCACTTTGGAAGAGAAGTTGTGATCAACATGTAACATGTAGAGAAAGATATATATTAAAATCATATATTCCCTCCATCATGTTTTAAATGTCGTTTTAGACTTTAATTTTGTTTCATTTTAAGTGTCGTTTTATATTTTCTATGCAAATGTTTGTCAAATTTTCAAGTTTTAACCCTATTCTTTTTGCTTATTTAATTAATATCTTATAGTTTATTAAATAGGGGTAAAAGAGAACATTTAATCATTTTTTTAATATGAGCAAAAACCCGTAAACGACATATAAAACATAACGGATGGGGTATGTTCTATTCGGGTGGACAAATCTTTCGTACTGAACGAAATTTTTCAAAAATTGAACCCGAACCAAATAAGAAAAATAACTCAAATCAAATAAAATTGTAAAACTAAATTCACCATACTTGAACAGAAACGAATCGAACTGAATAAAACGGTTAATCAAAATAACTGAAATTTATTTAAAGTGAATAATTTTATTAGTTATATAGAAACTATATTAAAATATACTATAATATAAACAAAATTAATTAAAGCTAATTAATAATTTGTGTTTTTTGGTAGTTTTGTTTGAAAACTCAATCCCAACCAACATTTTTTAAGGGAAATTAGGTCAGATACACAGCTGACCTTCAATATTTAACAAACTAACCATTTGACTTTTTTTTGCAGTGATTTTTCTTTTTTACCCCTACACCCCACAAAACTTTAAACGATTCTACAAGTTTATACGTATATCAAAACGAAATTGTAAATACACGAAAATGTAGAATTTTTTCTCTACCTAATGTATTTTGAATTTTTCAAAACGGATATATATTTTTCAAGTATACGGAACTTGTTGTAACGTATAAGGAATTGTATGCTATTTAGATAGACAGTCTACTTATACAGTATGTCTATTTTTTATAAAAATTTAGCTTCCATATAAACGAAAACATATTACTTAAAAACTGAAAGTTCCTACTATATAAGGGAATGAATGCAAAACTTAAACCACTTCCACAATTTATGAGNCTAATTAGACATACTATTTGAGATAGTATAAATAGACAGTCAACTGACTACTAATTAGACTTACTATTTGAGATAGTATAAATAGACAGTCAACTGGCTATTTTTAAATAGATTGTCTATTTCTGCGTATCTATTGATTTCACATAAAAACCAAACATAAAGGGAGAGAAAATGTAATTTGGGTTCACGGTTCTGTTTGGTAATTTTAAAATATCACAGAGCAAAGCTTTGGGAAGGAGCGATTTAAAAAAAAAAACTTAAAACGGGAGAAACCTATGCTAAGCAAAAAATAAACCGTCTATTTGTTACAACATGTCTATGAACTAAAAAGGGCAAAATCGTCAAGCGCTAAATAGATCGTCTATCCGTTACAACATGTCTACGAATGAAAAAGGGCAAAAACGTCATAAAAAAGGAACAGTTGAAAAAAAAACCTATAGCTAGTTACTTAATTAATGTACTCCATATGAATATTGCTTAAATTTATCCTTGTTTTAACAAAATTATAATTTTTGGTCACTAGAATCTAATTGTAAAATCCGAACAATCCAAACTGAAAATAAACTAAACCACTATACTATTTATGCCGAATAAATATATTTTCGGTACGCCTAATAATCCGAACCGAATTAATCAAATAAACCGGATGCCCACACCTATATGAGAAGTTCATAACATAGTAAAACCATGGGGTTACTCCGGTTGGAGTCGAAACAATCTCGGTTGGGTTGAAAAACTCAGGAAATAGTAAAGAGGAGAGCAGCCCAAAATGAAACCAGAGCCCATTATAAGATAAAGCCCACTAGAAGTAAAACAATATATCGTCTTCCATCTGCAATCACTCGACGAGAAGAGTGTAAACCCTAGCAGTCACAGACAGTAAGAAGAGAGGAGAAGCTAAAGATGGTATTATTCGATCTCCCTTCGATTTTCACTAAACATTTGAGAAATTGAATCTGAGTGATTTGTGGCCATTGTAGACTTTCAAGCGTAGGAATGGTGGAAGGAACAAGCACAACAGAGGCCATGTCAACCCAATCAGATGCTCCAACTGTGGAAAATGCTGCCCTAAGGTTTACATCAACACCTTCTTTAGTAATTCAATTTTCTATACAGTATTGATTTTGATTTTGATTTTGGTGAATGAATGAATTTGGATTAGGACAAGGCCATCAAGAGGTTCATCGTGAGGAACATTGTGGAGCAAGCTGCCATTAGAGATGTTCAAGAAGCTAGCGTCTACGATGGTAACTTCTCTCTTTCTTGTCTCTCTGTATTCTTAAGTGTAAATGGCAAAAAGGTTTCGACTTTGATCAAATTGGTTCTGGATTTTTGTAGTATTAAGGTTTCCTCAAGTGTATAATATATTTGGCGTTGTTGGTTTTCTTTGTAGGGTACACACTCCCAAAGCTGTATGCAAAGACACAATACTGTGTCTCATGTGCTATCCACTCTCACGTTGTTAGAGTCCGATCCCGCACCAACCGCAGGATCCGTACCCCTCCTCCACGTTTCGCCAGACGCAAGGTAATCTCTCTCAGTTCAATGATCATCTTCCTAGTTGTTTGTTTCCTTATAGAAGTTGTTACTTCTGTTTGCTTCACGAACAACTCTTTTCTCCGTGGAATATTAAGATAGTTTGTACTAAGTGTTTCGTTGAATCTTGCACAAACCAATTGTTTATCTTAAGATTCATGCTTGTTACCAAATTTTTGAACCTTAATACTTGTTTGAATATATTCTTTATGGCTTAAAGAAGTAGGCTTTCAAGGTCGATTAAAATCACCAGTATGAATATTTTTAAAGAAGGACTTATTTTGTTGTATTGGTTTTGACATTGTGATCATACAGGAGGATGCTCCCAAGCCTGGTCAACCAGGACAGGCCCCTCGTCCAGCCGGACCTGGAGTTGGAGCTGCACCGCGTGTCTGAAGCCTACAAGCAGATTTCTCTCACCGGTTTTCTTATGCTCCAGTTATGTTTCCGAGGATGTTTCTCTCTGTTTCAGACTAATGTTATGCCATTCGAGTTTTGATTGCTGTCAAACTATTTCAGTGGTTGATTCAACTTTGTTTCTGGACCTCTATCTACTTTTGCAATCTGTTGATGTTTTAGTCAAGTGAAGCTTAAAAGATTGTTCATTTTGCAATTCAGCAACTTAAAGTTAAAATTTAAAATGGGTTTTTGATACCCTCTTCTTTCGAAATATAGATGATGTTTTAATTGAAAACAACAATATTCAATACATGCTAAATCTACATAAAACTTTTAAACATCTTACTGTTCGAAACAAAATAAAAATTTTAAAATGTCTTATAATTTGAAACAAATTATAACTCAGCATTTTTTATATTTTCAGAAAGTGACATCATAACGAGTTTCTAAACAATAATGGAGATTATTGTAAAAGTCCTTTTCGGTTTTAATAAGAGAAACCTTTGCAAACTCCTAAACTTACTATACATTATAAAGTAAAGAAAATTAGTTCATTCGTTCTGTTTAACATTATTATTACTAAGTTTGTAGATTTCTCAAAAAACTAATCAAGTTTTTTATAAAAATTAGTGAAAAAACATCTAGATAAATCCACTTAAGCCTCAGAATTATGACTTTTAAGTTTATGTATTTTATTTTTTGAAAAGGTATGATAAATAACTAATATTGTATCATGAATCCACCATATAGAATAAATACATAATATTTTAAAAGATAAACTAGATGACTTTCCGCACCTTGTACGGGAAGACAATATAAAATATATTTATATAGTGTAAATTGTTTTGTGTTTTGATAATGAAATATATTCCTACTTACTAATAATCAAATTTAAATCTTTTGACATTTTGTTTAGATGCTATAAATTATTTATTTAGATATTATCAAATTTTTCGAGTATAACATTGACGTAAGTATGTTAATAAACTTGTCAATAATTTAATTTGTTATTGTTTCTTATTTTAGGTGATAAATCATTTGGGTATTATGTTTTTAGGTTTAGATAAGAAAAAATATATTAGCTTACCTNAGGTTAAAAAAAAAAAAAAAAAAAAAAAGCTTACCTGGTTGAGTTAATAAATTTTCTTTTTGAAAAAAACATAGAGTTTAATTGTTTTTGTGAATAATGTAGAGGTTTTCGTTTTGATGACATTTGTTAATACACATTTTTTGGATGTGAGAAAAACTATTGTATTTTGGTGGTTAAGTTAATAAATCAATTCTTTTAAATTGTAAAACATTCTTCTTGTAGAAGATTTTCTTTTGGGGAAATTAGAAAAATAGGACACTCTCAAATTGGATTTGTCCCCTTAGGATTTTCGATCATATTTTTGTCAAACTAGGATTTTATTTTTGTTAAATCCTATTATACCCCTAGAATAAAGAAATTATGATTTATTTAAAATGTTTTTTTATTTATTTTCTTTAAAAAAACGAAAATAAGAAGAAAAATAACAAAAATGTTGGAGTGAGTTGCGTTTTGGAGAAACCAGACAATCACTTTTTCTTCTTCTTCCTCTTTCGACAAAAAAAAAACAAAATCA
>OVAN01005139.1:0-24134 GCA_900406275.1 Anastatica hierochuntica | reverse complement strand
CGAAACGGATATTTTCGGGTATTTTGGGTTCGGATCGGGATATTTTAAAAATATCTGAAACGGATACGAAACTTCAAAAATCGTAAATGAATATGTAACGATTCCAAATACTGAAAAACCAAAAAAAACGGATCTAAAACGGAACCGAAACGGATATTTTCGGGTATTTTGGGTTCGGATCGGGATATTTTAAACAGACCTGAAACGGATCAGAAACTTCAAAAATCGTAAATGAATATGTAACGATTCCAAAAACCAAAATACCAAAAAAAACGGATCTAAAACGGATCCAAAACAGATCAAAAAATGAAATTGTTCTCACAAAAAAAATAATAATAAAAAAAGGCTAAGGATTCGATCCTTAAAACCCTTAATTAAGGATCGATCCTTAGCTCTTTCTATATATATAATATTTTTTTAATAAGTTTTGCATATGATTTAGTATTAAGGATCCATCCAAAAAGAGCGATGGAGATGCTCTAAGGACTGAGTCTTTAGTGACGTGGCGAACTGTTTTTTTTTGTCAAAATAATTTCATTTTCTGATCCGTTTTGGATCCGTTTCAAATCCGTTTTTTTTTGTATTTCAGTTTTTGGAAACGTTACATATTCATTTACGATTTTTGAAGTTTTGGATACGTTTCAGATATGTTTAAAATATCTCGATCCGAACCCAAAATACCCGAAAATATCCGTTTCAAATCCGTTTTTTTTTTGTTTTTCAGTTTTTGGAACCGTTACATATTCATTTACAATTACTGAAGTTTCGGATCCGTTTCATATCTGTTTAAAAAATCCCGATCTGAACCCAAAATACTCGAAAATATCCGTTTGGATCCGTTTCAGATCCGTTTTTTTTTATATTTCAGTTTTTGGAACCGTTACATATTCATTTAAGATTTTTGAAGTTTTGGATACTTTCAGATATGTTTAAAATATCCTGATCCGAACCTAAAATACTCGAAAATATCCTTTTCGGATCCGTTTTTTTTGTTTTTTAGTTTTTGGAACCGTTACATATTCGTTTACGATTATTGTATCTTTATTTAATATTTAAATATAATAATCATTCAATAATTATTGTTTAAAATTAAATATATTTTTTTCTAAGAATTTCATATGGAGTCCACCATTGGACATACATTTTAAATTGAAATCCTTAACTATTCAAAAAAACAAAACAAAAAAAACAATTAGAAATTGGCTAAAGATTCCATGGTATCATGGATGGAGATCTCTAAGATAACCGATTTATTGGTCGGATCCGATTGAACTATGATCCAAAGATCCATCCGGTTTTTAGAACATTGACTGTAGGGTTTTATATTTTCTCTTTGTCTTCTTCGACTCTCCATTTTCTCGAGCGTCTCTCGGAAATCCTTGATTCCGCTTCTTTTAACACTGTAAGTTGTTCGGCTTCAATTCTATCTGAGAATTTCTTGTATCTCGATTCGTGTTCTGTTGACTACTTAGGGTTTGATTCGCTCTAACCTCGGATCTGAGACTATTTCTACTATTCGATTCTTCTTTAGCTATGAATTTGATTCCGTAAAATGTGTTGTTGCTATTTGATCCCGGGCTTGGGTTCTTAGGTGTGTTCATCATTTGATGTGGATTAAACACTTCTTTGTTTGATTAGTCAGTTCATTGTACAAACTTCTCAATGTTAACGAAATTGTCATCAATTTGAGGGTTAATCTCACATGTTCTCATCCTCTTCCTGTCCAATATCTTTGTTATATGCGGAGGGTAATAATCAAATCAACGAAAATCGTGATATACGAGTGTATACAAGATAAGTCCAGTTGAAACAGCTTTGTGGGAAACTGCAGTTTAATTGATTCCTGCTTTTGGATTCTGGTTCTTCAGTTGTTATTTTTTTGAGGGAGTCATGGGGAGAAAGGCTGGAAATTTGTACATAAACCCGAAAAAGCTCGGGGGTATTGCAAAACCGTGTATGAAGGAAATGATAGCGTTCCTAAACTGTATGGGGCTTCACCACTGCAAAGATGATAGTTGCGCAAAACAGAAGCAACTCCTGAGCGTTTGTATGCGGGGCCAGGTCAATCACTATGCAATTTTGCACCACGCTTGATACTCTTATATATCACCAGTTCGTCAAAATATTGAACTTTCTTTGTTTTCTTGAAATTCTTGATTTGCAGGCGGATCAAAAGTCCAAGTCTTGGGGAAACATTAACTACCATTTGCAGAGGTTAACCCGCGGAAGAAAGTGATATAGCATGGGTCTTGTATCATGTAGACTGATATAAGATTCCGTTGATGGATAAGTGGTAGTTAAATGCTTGTTGATCTCTTCATTTGCCTATGTCTGTTCTTTTTTTTTTTGTACGTCATATGTACAAGTTGCTGGCATCTAGAAGAAGAAACTTTAGACAAACTGTTCACCCGAAAGAGAAACGATTTGGTCTCCTTGTTTCGCAATAAACACGTCTAATGTGACATGGCAAAGAGGTCCTTGAGTGTTGATGATGTTCTGTGATCATACGAAGTATTCATTTTTAGAAAGTAGAAACATAGCCGGTGATGATCACATCAATATTGCTATCTATGTTGCAATTAAACAATTGATAACTCATGGAGGTTGATTGATTAGTATTGTGGCTATAAGGAGTTTGCCATAGCTTAAAGTTTTTGCAGGTAAAACTTTTGCTAATCCGACTTTTGATATTTTTCATCTTAGTTTTCAACTTTTTCTTTTCCCTTAACCACGTAAGTGGGACTTTCAATATTTAAATGGACACAGGATTGCTCTCCTCCCCTCTCTTTTCTCTCTTAACTTTCACAGGGAGTGAGTTTCTGTCCTCATCTTGTTAATATGTTCTGATGTATCGAATTTTGTTGTGTTTTCGAAATTAAATCGGATCTTCTTTGCGAGTTTCCTGGTTATGTCTTCTGATTTTCCTCGTTTAATCTTTTTGCCGGTTTCTCTTTCTTTTCAAAGTATTCACTCTTATCTTGTTCGAATGGAGTAAAGCGTTGCACTTCTTATGTATGGTGACGAAATAAGTCTAAACTGTGATCGGAATTGGGCAAGTTTCTCCTAATGAGAAATAAGTATGGTGTTACCCGAAAGATAGGAGCAATATGATTCTCTAGAGGTGGAATTCTCAGGGAAGGATGTTTCAGTGGTTGTTGAAGTGACAGGCGAGCTTCAATGGTAAGAAATGAAGAAATCTGGTAGATCTCGACGAACTGGGTGTGGTAGCAAAGAACGGAAGTGATGGATCTTGTCAGAAAATCCAATCTCAATAGGAGCTGCCACGTGGTAAACTTGCGCAGTTAGAAAACTGCATGTTAGAGCATGCATTTAACGCGCGAAAACCTCATTTACTTTTTAATGGGAGCAAAGTTTTCTACATGCCACCGCCTGACCCTCATATCTTCTTTAAAACAAAATTCCGTTTTCACCTCTCCTTCCCAATTAATAAAAAGATATTCTTATTAATTTGTTGAATATTATATTATACTAGATAAAGTCTATGAGATACACGAAAAATTTAATATAAAAATATCATTAAAATTTTAAGTTTTAATGTTGAAATCCACGTAACAATAATTTGACGACGCATCAACCTCACGTCTAACGCGTTCCGCTTTATATAATAAGATTATTACTATTATATCTGTGTTTAGGAAATGTGTTTGAGAAATGTACGAGAGAAAAAAGTTGTGATCAAGATGTATGTATTATTAACATTACACGACTTCTATTTATAACCAACTAAATGTTGCTTAGGTGGAGTCGGTTTAGTATAAGGTAAATAAATTATTACAAACAAATAAAGATGGATAATTATCAACTCACATATTTATTCAATATTCTCCCTTAATTATCCATCTTAAGTAGAGTATACCTCGTTAAAACCATTATCATAGAAAAGTCATGACAAGGTAAAAAGAGTACAATAATGGAATCTTCCCTTAAAAAATGGATATTCCTCTCTTCAAAGATCTCGTAGATGACACATTCCAATATTTTGAATATGTTTCCTGAACATTGTAATAGGAAGTGCTTTGGTAAATAAGTTTGTTGGATTATTACTTGATATATTAGACTTCCAATTCTTGATTTTGCTCGAGCTCTTGGTTATAGGATAAAAACCTTCGAGGAATATGTTTCGCTTTGTCACTCTTGATATAACTTTTTTGATTTGTGTAACACATGCATGATTATCTTCCAATAAAACGGTTGGCTCTTTGGTAGTCACCTGACCACTCGCTTCTTGTATATGTTGAGATGTTGAACCAATGATATGAGAGATATGCATTCTCTACATGCCTCATATAGCGCAATAATTTATGAATAGTTAAAAGAAGTGGCTACCAAAGTCTGTTTCTGGGATCTCCAGGAGATCGTTGTTCCATCAATAGTAATATTGTATCCAATTTGCGATCGAGCTTTATGTGGATTCGACAAATATCATGCATCTGCAAAACCAACTAAACCAGATTCAGGGTTTTTCGTATAAAATAAATCCAAGTCAATCGTTCATTGGAAATAACGAAAGATGTACTTTATTCCAATCTAATGTCTGCGTGTAGGGGATGAACTATATCTTGCAAACATATTAGTAGAAAATGTTATATCTGATCGAGTACAATTTGCAAGATACATCAGTCCGCCTTTAGCGCTCATATAAGGTACTTCAAGATTTAATACTTCTTCGTTATCTTCACAAGGTCTAAACGAATCCTTTTTAATATCGAGCGATATATTGACCATTGGGATACTCAAAGAACTTACTTTATTCATATTAAAGCGCTTTAATTGATGCACAAATATTCCATCTTTTAGGTGCTCTATCTGGAGCGCAAGACAAAACTTTTTCTTACCAAGATCTTTCATTTCAAACTCTTCTTTCATGTGAGTTCGTACATCATCTTTCTCCTTTTGTATACCATTTATGTTCAGGTCATCAACATATACAATGAGGATCACAAATTGACGAGGATTGTTCACATAAAGACGCAAGGGCATATTGCATTGTTCACATATCCCTTATAAACAGGTACTCGCTTACGCGTACTCGCTTACGTGACTATGTCACATGCATCCAAATTTTTTTTATCCCTAACGTGATCGTTGTAACTTGACCAAACGTATACCCTTAGACAATGCTTCTTGAATTTTTTATCCTTCAGGGATCTTTAATCCCTCGGGAACTTTTATATAAATATCACTATCTAGTGATTCATATAAACATGCATTCACAACATCCATCAGGTATAATTCTAGATTTTCGGATGCCGTTAAACTCATCAAGTATCTGAATGTGATTGCATCCATAACCGAGGAATAAGTTTCTTCAAAATCAATTCCTGGTCTTTGAGAAAAATCTCGTCCCACAAGTCGGACTTTATATCTTGTGACCTCATTTTTCTCATTTTATTTTCGTACAAAGACCCACTTGCATCCAACTGGCATTACATCTTCAGTTGTAATGACAACTGGTCCAAAGATTTTTTTTTATTTAGGGAGAGTAACTCTATTTTCATGATCATTTGCCATTTCTCCCAGCCAGACATTTTCTGACACTCAGATACAATTTTCGGATTTGGACCCTTAATCTCATCATTAATTTCTTCAGATGCAGAAAAAGAAAATATTCAATATCCTCTATCTCATCTAACCCATAATTTCCCATTATGGGTATAATTGATAGAGATCTCGTGTTTTACTATATCATATTCCTCTTCTGGACGAATTTCACATAGTTTTTTTGGAACCTCTTCACATATGTCTTTTGGGAATATTTCTTTATGTGGGCCTTCTGTGAAATTTTCATTTTGCTCTTCCGATTTCTTTTTCTTTCCGGGAATCTTATCTTTAAATCCAATAAGTCTCCCCCTCCTTAGCTAAAAACTTGGTTCATTTATTTTATTTCCATCCATATGTTCTACATGAACATTGATTCTTGATGAAACATTTGCTCCGAGAATATATGACTTCGTCACCCTTTTGCATCAGTGAACGCATCTGGTTGCTGATTTGCCATATTCTGCATATGTATAGTTTTCTGAACTTCTAGCTCTCTTTTATTAATAGGGGGATCTAGGTGTACCAAAGATGGCGTGCACCATGTAATATCTTTTGGAGTCTTTTTAATTTCTCTCCCTAATGTTGGGAAATTCATGTTCATAAAAATGGCAACCGGCAAAACAAATCGTAAACATATCACCAGTGTGTGGTTCAAGATACTGAATAATACTTAGTGATGTATACCGGCATAAATTCCCAATTTTCTATGTGCCCCCATCTTTGTTCATTGCGGTGGGGCAATAAGAACATATACCACACATCCAAAAATACGAAGATGAGATATATCTGGCTCTCGACCATACATTATTGTAATGGGAATGTTCATGATATGCATTTGATCTTAGCTAGACCAATGTCGCAACATGCAAAATAGCATGTCTCTATATTGAAATTGGGAGTTTTTTCTCAATATTAACAATCTCGCAATTAGTTGCAACCGTTTAATCAAAGACTCAGCCATGCCATTTTTTGTATGAATGTGGGGGATTACGTGTTTAACGTCAATCCTCATTGACATACAATAATCATTGAAGACTTATGAAGTGAATTCACCAGCGTTACCAAGCCTTACTTTCTTTATCACCTAATCAGGAAATTGTGCTTTCAACCTGATCATTTAGGTAATAAATTTTGTGAAAATCATATTCTTTGTGACCAATAGACACACATGTGACCATCTACTAGATGCGTCAGTCAAAACCATAAATTATTGAAATGACCCGTGTTGTGGATGAATTGGTCCATATATATCACCATTTATTCTTTCCAAGAATGGTGATTCATTCTCAACTTTGACTAATGATGGTCGAGTTATTTTTTTCCTTGAGAATAGACATTACATAATAATTCTCCCTATTGAATAATCTTCTGGTTTTTTCAGTGGATGTTCACTGGAACTTTGTACATATTTTTGCATCATGATTGAACCAGGACGACCAAACCTTTCATGCCATACCTTAAATATGTTAGTAATTAAACTTCTTATTTACTGTAACATATGATTCAACCATATTTATTCTTGTACAATATAATCCAGAAGATAACATTGGAAGTTCTTCTAATATTTCTTTTCTTTCTGATGTAATGCAATGATACTCAATGCCATCCTTATTCATGGTCTCTATATGATATCCGTTCTTTCGAATATCCTTAGAACTTATCAAATTTCTGTGAGACTTAGGGGAATATAATGTCATAGTTATCTCAAATATTGTTCCCTTGTCATTGAAATATTTGCTCTTATAGATCTTTATAATCTTTGCATTACCAGATAAGGTATTCACGCTTCCAGCATAATCCTTTATTTTGAGGCTGGAGAAATATTTTTCATCTTTAAGTATAGTGTGTATTGTCGCACTATCTGCCAAGTATATTTCCCCTTCCTTAATCTCAACTTTTGACATCTTCTGGTGTCAAAATATAAAGCATTTATCTAACTAATTAAAAGTAGCTAATTCTAACATTTTAAGTTGTCCACATAAGACTCCCATTAAAGCCTCCTCTTCTGCCACGTCAGCTTTGAACACCTTCCCATTATTTCAAAAAACTACACGCCGTTTTGAAGCATCCTTTCCTTTAACCTCTAAAACATCAAATAGTCTACTTCTTCTTTTTAAAAAGGGTATATTCTAGGTCCCTCAAGCTATTCACCTAAGCATTTTAAAATCTCTTAAAATCTTGACACATCATCAGCATAACTCATGAACACAAAACAACTCAGCAAAACATTTTGAACTTAAATGTTAGAAATTATTTCTTTTCAAATTTTTCTTAGAAATACAATCGTGTATGTGTGTGTATATATATATCCGAACTTAACAAGATAAAAATTTAAAGTGCTAGCTAATTTCTGGAATCAAGAAATAATGATAAAATGTCTTTATAGTTCACTAATAAAAATTCATATCTACTTTCAAATTTAGATGACTATATTCTTAACTAGGAATATAGATTGCTCGGTTCCGGTTCGGGTTTGATTCTACTTTTTCGGACCAGTTTCAGTTCGAGTATTCGGGTCCGGGTATTATGCCCAACCCTACCCTATTCTTAACTGCGTTGTAAACATTTCTTCAATTTTTTTAAAAAGCACCACAAAATCAAAATATAGTAAATTTGGTGACCATGATAAACTCATTAATCAAATACAAACGATTATATAATCAATGAATAATACATGTAACACTGTAACGTATATGTGTGTATGTTAACGGATCAGCGAGATTATTCGTGACATCATGATGAGTATCTTTACTCAAGCCTTCAAAGGAAGGTTCAGATTTATCAAAGAGAAAGTTAGTTTCAACATTCTTCCATTTTTTCTTCAGTGATTTTTGGTATAGATCGACTAAATATTTTGGGATACGAACCCATTGCTCTTTCAAGCCGCATTTATAACAAGCATGTTCTTTTCTCGTTCCATGACCAACCTCACTTCCTGGAAATTTGTTATTTACATTTTCAGCCTTTAAATTGTTGGTATGAACATCTCTTCCATAGCCTCGTCCACCATTAGGTCCACGATCACGACCACGTCCTCTACTGCATCCATTTATGTTCTCTCCAGTTATTGTGATTGAATGATGCAACATCCACTTCAGAGAATGCTGTTGAATGTGATTGATGATTTATCATTATGAGTTCATTATTATGTTCTGCAGTAAGAAGAACATGCATTAAGTTGAGACATTTGGTGAATACTCTTGCCCTATATTGTTCATGCAAGACTACATTTCCAGGATAAAATGTTTGGAGTACTTTTTCAAGCATATCATAATCTTTAACACTCTTATCACATAACACCATCCATGATACAATTCCAAACAAAGCGGAGTTATACTCCCTTATGTTTTGTAATCTTGGAAGCGAAGATTCAACCAATTATATATGGATTTGGATAAGATCATATATTTCTGGTGATCAAACAAGGATTCTATCTTTTAAAGATTGCCAAAAATCCGCATGATCTCCTCTTATTATATATTTATCTTTTAAACCATCATGTAAATGGTGACAGAGAAACATCATGGATTTCGGCTTTTTCTAATTTGATGTTCATACCATCAATAGCTTCAAGAAGCCCATTTGCTTCTAACCATGCTTTTACACCTACTGCCACATTATATAATTTTTTCTAGAAATATCAAGGACAAAAATTTTGAATTTTGCCAAATTTGGTATGATAACTATAAACTTAATTTATCAAAAACTTTTAAACTTTTTCTTTTAAATGAAAATAATAAAATTTTAAGAATATCGTAACATAATAACATAAAATTAAAGTTAGATTTGCGCGACGTCGTAACCATCTTATGCATGACGACATAGCCGCCTTGAGTTAATAAATAACATAAATTAAATGTTACCATATAACATAAATTAAAAGTTAGCTTTCGTAAATTAAAAGGATTAGTTTGTTTCAATATAGAGAATGTCGTGTTGATAACAAGTTGAATATTATATTATTACTATCATATGTGTGTTGAGAAATGAGTTTGAGAGATTTACGAGAGACAAAAGATGTAATCAAGATGTGTGTATTATTAACTTTACATGACTCTTATTATAAACGATTAAAGATGAATAATTATCTATTAATATATTTATCCAACATAATTAGATTAAATATTTTTAAAACTTAAAAAAAGAAAGTCACCATTCTCTTCCTCACCATTGATTTCTCCTTCTCTCTACCACTAAGTCTCATACAAAAGCTTTAGAAATTTCATTTATGGGTTAATTTTAACATTTATTGTTGTATGTTGTAGTTAATTTAACTCATTTATGTTGGAACAAGTTTTTGAGGGTTTTTTTTCCTTTCAAATTATAGATTCAAAAATAAATTATGAAATTAGGTCTTTTTATGTCTGTTTAGTTAATAAACGCCATTTTTTAGTCAATTAAAGATTTTTTTACGTTAATTTGTGTACATGATTTGTTGAATCGAGTTGGATAGTGTATATAGAAGGTATTATCGACTATGCTAATCATGTGAAACAATTGGTACTATTGAGCAAGTTGGTAATATTAAGATAATTGAACATATATGGTTATGCTATTTTTCTTATTTTTTAGGGACAGTGAATATTCACTGCACAATCAAACATTGTGAATATGAGAGATATAATTAAAAGAAAACAAATTACAATGAATTTAAAAAAATGTAAATTACATTTTAGTAATGAAGACATCTACGGAGGATTTATCACATATTTCATATTGATTGTTGAAATATACAAGAAGATGATGATATATGGAGATACGACAAAGTTCTGTTTTAGTTTGACAATAAACACAAGAAATACTTTAGGTTACACATTTTTTAATATATGTTTTTTAACTTTAGAATAGTATTATTTTGATAATATAATTTTAAATTCATATATTTAGCAAATTATTAGAATTGATTCCAAAATGTATACCAAAATGTTAAAATAAAATCAAAGATTTCTGGTCACATTACTAACTGACATAATACAACTAAGTACAATCGATACTACTTAGACTTTCTATGTTAGTACATAAAAATTTTATCTCGTACATACAAATTTTCATTTGTATATATATATTTCCATTTTCAAATATATGTTAGGAAATCATATTTTTACATTTATTACTTTATACTTTTAGGTGTAGTTTGTAAATATCTACCTCTCAAATTGGTAAAATACTCCAACATAGTATTTTAACAAATATTTTTATATGAAACTAGGATAATTTTTATTAATTTCACTTAATATCACAGGATCAGCTAGTAAAAGTAAATTTATTACTGAGTGCAGCTGATCATACATAAAAGTGTCAAAGTACAACTGTACAAAAGGTAGTACTGAAATTTTGAGTACAACTTTATTTATTTTCGATATACTCAAAAGAAATGAAAGACGATATCACTTGTTCAGAATGATTAAAAGATGACGCCACTCAGTTGTACTTATAAATACCATATTTTTATGTATATGCTATTTGAATTCCATTTTAAAAATTAATTTTCAATTTTAATTTAAAGTCAAAAATTTAAATAAACTAATATTTAATAAATATAATTTTTAAAAAAGTTAATATTAGTTTTAGTTAGTAATATTTATTTTACTTAAATGTATGACAAATTTAAATTCAGATGTATCCAGTAGTGTACCATTTGTACTTGTAAATATCAATTATACATGCGAAATCTAACATAAATTCATATGTTAACTTAGATTTAGGCTCATATGGAGCAAAGAGTTTACATTATTAAAGGATGGGATATACACACACTTACATAAGTCATGGTGTGGTGTAAGAATAACTCTATGTGATTCGATAATTTCAATAACTGTGTGTTCATGGTACTCGAAGAACCACATGCACTTTCATTTTTTCTCTCTCTACTAACCACACTAACATAGCATTTTAGTGCATGTCTTAGGAATTTTGGTACTCAGATTATTAATATTAAGATGCTCTTTCACATAACACAAAATAAAAATAATAATAATAATAATAATAATATAAAAATTCACACAGAAAGTTTCATAAGGCAGTTCATAATTTCATGAAAACTTGTAAAAAAGGAGAGATAATATCCATAAAAACTCTATGCTGAAATGTAGCTCATTTTTTACATTAATGCTTACAAAATCATCCATCAAACTCACATAGTCGAGCTTTTCAACCATGTTTGTCTCAATTGATAACAAAGCTAACTAATTCAATCTTTCATGTGATATGGTAGATCACAAATAATTCTTTATCAATTCCAACCTCAAAAATGTTTTTCTGTCCTAGCAACCGATACTGGAATAGTCAACAATATCCAATAAGCAAACTTTGTGTTTAGATAACAAACCTTCCATTTTTTTAAGAAGTCATTTCAATAGGCTTCTGAAAGGTTAATAGAAAAATCTAAACTTATAAAGTAATAGAAGACACCGAAAGAATTTTTTGTTTTGACAACTAAAATTAATTAAAAGGCTTTGTAATCCAAATTGGAGGAGTACCGTCTACATAGGAAAAGTCACATGACCACAGTCTTGCACTCGTGCCAAATTGTTAGCATTACCATTATATGTGCATTGTAAGAAACTAAAAGAGATTGATATAAAAAAACGATTTAAAGTTCACAAATTTCACAAGCAAAGTTTGGAACGCTTGCCACTCTTCTAGATGCTCTTGTGAGTCTGTTTGCATAACGACCATTGTATGTTGTTGCATTATTAGGCACTCCATCGCCCAAACCAACGCTTCCAACTCTGTGAACACCGGTAGGAGATGGTGGTGTTGACCTCTAGCTCCTACTAGCACAAAATTTGTAAGGGTATTGAAAGCAAACCATCTCATTCCTGGGAAAGCAATATCATCTTTCCAAGAGCCTTCTATTTGGCATATCAGACATGCGCCTGGGGCAAAGTGTGAATTACCATGCGCATTGGACCAAAATGTTTGTCCTGAGCCTCTTTCCAAGCTAACGCTTCATTGCGTACATGTGTTTAACACCTGATAGCTTTTTTCTCGTTATAAACTTTCTCATTCTGCACCTTTCAGAGAAAACACAAAATCCATGGGAAGACACCCAATATCACATCATCCAAATACCCTTGTGGAACACGCCAATATAAGTGATCTACAATTGACCAAATTGACGTTCCTGGAAAACCGGTTATCGATGGTAAATCAGAAAATGTGCACGTCCGTAGAGTCGAGGAATATTTCAAAAGCACATGATTTATGGTTTCCCTTTCATATCCATATCTTGGGCACACAATGTAGTATTTTATTCCTCGGCTTATGAGAGTCATGTTTATTGGTCAAGTTCCTAATGTTATTTGCCGAAGAAAATGTTTGATTTTTGATGGGATTTTACCCTCCAAGCCTGTGCCAGTAAAAGTTATAATTTGGACCATACTCATTTGTTTTCTGTGAGCAATCGCCTCCACTATGGGCAAAATTATATCCTGAACGGACCGTCTAAATGCCATTTTTGTAAAGGCCCATACTAATTTATCTGGGGTTGCCATCCTACTAATAGTGATACCCTTGATATTATGAATATCAAATGGGTGAAAAAGTTCTTGCAGGAGGTTCAGATTCCAAGTCAACATCATATGACCTATCATATGGCTTACCAAAAGATTTGGTACGAAGTTAGAACCCTTCTGCTTTGTAGGTCTAGCCATTCATCAGGAATCCAATGATCCTTCAACACTGCTATGGAGGTACCAATTCCCACTTGTTTAGTAAGTCATTTTTAGGATAACACATGTTGATTCGTCAGCGATATGATGAAGAATAATAATGTATATCCGTCATCAGACCATCTTCTGTATAATATTTCCCTTTCAGTATTCTGGCTAGTAAGAATTTGGGAATTGCCTGAGCCGCCAAATTTGCTTGGCATGCAAAACCGAGTTGAATTCATCTATTGCCCTAAAACCTAGGTCCAGTAGTACCAATGCATACCACGTTTCGTACCACCTGAAATCCATCAGAATCTTGCAATTACATTAGTTAACTTTGAGGTTACCATTTTCTGTAATTGGAAGCATGATATCACATAAGTGGGCAGCGTAGACACTACCGACTTAATCAATACCTCTTTACCTTTTTTTTGAAAGGAAGTATGAAGACCATCCATTAATTCTCTCCTGGAGACGCGTCTTATGAAAAGAAAAGATTTTCGATTTTGACCCTCTTAAACTTTCAGGGAGACCCAAGTAAGAACCCATGCCACCTTATGTAGTAATACCGAGGGTGTTTTTGAGCTCCACCCTTACATCCTTAGAGACCTTATGTCCAAAAACTACTGAAGATTCAACAAATTTGATTTCTTGTCCCAACGTACCCCCATATTATTCTAGGATGGTAAGAACCTCTGAGCATCGAGCTTTATCTACTTTACAGAAAAGAGACTATCGTCCACAAACAGTAGATGCGAAATTGATGGGCAGTGTATAGCAACCTTAATTCTAGAAAGTCTCCAATCCTCCTCAGCCTTTTGTATATTGGGAATAATAACTTTCGTACAAAGAATAAAAAGGTATGGTGATAAGGGATCTAACTGTCAAAGCCCGCGACGTCACCAGTAGGTTCCCCATTTATCAACACTCTATATAATACTATTGTTATACAACTCATCACCCATTCAATCCACTTCCCATGAGAACCAAACTTCCTAAGTAAATGGTTGATGAAACTACATTCAATTCTATCGTAGGCTCTACTCATATTCGATTTAATGGCCATATGTAAACCTTTGCCTATATTGTACGAATGCCCTAGAACATCTCTTGAGCAATCAAGATATTGATTGATATTAACATTTCTTAAACAAAGACCGATTGTATGTCCGATATTAGTTTTGAGAGAACGCACTTCAAAAGGGCCCACAAGTATCAATAAAATATAATCACATACGAAAAACATTTAATTTTTTTTTAAAAAGTCTTATAAAGTTGGGACCCCAATCGACCGCTTCACATATTTCTATTGTGGGCCGACCTTTAATACTTCTCAAATACAAATTTTGACAACAACATATTATCTTCCACTGCTAGGTTTATAAGCTTTGCCTGAAACCTCACCTTGATGTAAGAACAACTAGAGGTTATGTCAATGTATGTGTACTAGGGAGATTTTATTTCCAAAAACAAAGAGTTTCATCTTTTGTAACCAACCTGATACTAAGAAGTCTAAAATGTTGTCCGAGGCTAACACATCTACACTTAATGACAAAACTTTCACCTTTAATGATTGAATTTCCGGTTCATAGAAGCTCGATATCCAATGCTTTTTAAACCAACATATCAAGAGAGTACATTATTATTATAATCGACACTTGCTTCTTGTGA
This sequence comes from Anastatica hierochuntica, assembly GCA_900406275.1. Lineage (NCBI taxonomy): Eukaryota > Viridiplantae > Streptophyta > Magnoliopsida > Brassicales > Brassicaceae > Anastatica > Anastatica hierochuntica. The sequence continues at coordinate 9,246 of OVAN01005139.1, read as the reverse complement.
ATCGAAGAAAGAAATTACAGTAGGAAGACACTATCAAAGATGATATTTTGCAAATATAGTGAGTGTCAAAACAGCCAAGGCTTCATCGAAGCGCTCTTCTATGATCTTCTTAGCATTTGTCAAAAATTTTTTATATAGAACAAGATGGAACTCTAAAACCTAACATACAAAAAGACTAATTTTCTCTTAATGATGAAAAAAAAGCTTTTTTTTTCTTGGACTCTTCTGGTGAATTTTTTGCTGACCTTTTTGATGTGTTTCGGGTCGCTAAAACTTAATTTTTCAATACTCTAAAAAAACTAAACAAAATGTCAATGGGGTTACCCTTTATTATTCAAAGAAAAATGATCCATTACGGCGAAGTTCTTTCTATATTAGAGCTTGGATTCTCTGTTTTACTTGTTATCAACCACCTTTAGAATATTTATCGCTCTTTCAATTATTAATTGAGCACTTATGCACTTTTTTAAAAACATTGACCTTTACCTGCTTTCCAAAGGTGCCACAATATCCATGGAAAGATCAATCTGTGTTGGGTAGAAATGTTTTCCATGTGAGCCGCATTCAATAAATGATGAATGTTTTGGACGGTCGAATTCAGAGAAAATCCTCTTAGAGGATGAGGGATAAGGGAGAGATGTAACACTTGCTTAGGCATTGGAGAATTAAAAAGAACATGAAAAATGGTCTCTGAACCTGAACGACAAGCAGGAAAATTTTTGTCAATTTGAATACCTCTCGTTTATAATTTTTATCCATCACCAAAGCTCCCTAAAGTGCCTTCCAATAAAGTTCTTAATTTTTTGGAAAAAATTTAGCCTCCAAATCGTGGAACAAAACTTTTTTCCATCAGATGTAAGGATAATTTTTGGGGAAATTGAACTTCATGTAGTCTCTCCAATAAGCTCATTCTACTTTGGACATTATATAAACCGATTTCGGAACATTTCTTCACTAAGGTGTTTTAGCTATTTGTGTGTAATATGATATGTAAGATATGAGTAGCATCCACTCTTGTGAAGATACTATGGACTTTTTCTATGTCCCATAGTTCAGTGTGTGGGGTCAACAACTCTGAAAGTGTATCCATGGCATCTTTGTTCCCTATTCGTCTAACTAACTGGAGGGTGTGGGACTTGATCCAAAATTCAATTGTCTAACCAAACTGAAATGTTTTTCCATCCCCGATTGATCACAATAGTCATTTTTGCAAGCGTTCTTTGCCAAAGATAATGCTTCTCCACTCGTAAGATGGCCATGTACACGTTTCACATTTTAGAAAAGATTCATTCTTAAAGTATTTGCTCTTATAAATTTTCGCCAAAAGTGACTGCATGTTATACTAAATTCTCCAAACTTGTTTACAAAATAAAACTTGATTTAAATTGCTTTTGTCGTAGAATCCAAGACCAACATATTCTGTTTTACGATAAAACTTTTTCTAGGCAACCCAAGGAAGTTACTTTCGTATCATTTTCATTACTCCACCAAAATCAGTCATGACGCTTGTGATTTTTTGCATAGATCTTAAGATAGTCCGAAGCAGGACATAACGAACACTGATAAAGCAAGTCCATCAGATTTAATCAAAACTTCTTTACCTCCTTATAACAAAGTTTTGCATACCATCATGTGAGATGAGATTTGAGTTTATCTTGGATAAAGTTTAGTATTTTCCTCTTAAATCCGCTAAAACACTCCGGTAATTGAAGGTAGGATCATTCTTCTCCTTCTTTCTCGATCCTGAGAGTGAGTTTGGCCCTCTACTTACATGTCTCATCTACTTTATTGCCGAAAGCGATGGAGGATTTTGTGTAACTCACCAACCATCCAGAAACTAAACAATAAGTGTAGATTCAATTTATAATTTCGTGGCTCTCCTCTTTTGTTGTGTGGCTGAAAAGAAAATTATCGTCAGCAAACAATATATGGTGGACACTGGCTGCATTTGGATGTACTTTTAGCCCAATAAGTCGACCCTTTTTCGCTGTGTTGTTCAGAGAATGGAAAAAAGCTTTAGCCGCTGGGATAAAGAGAAAGGGAGAAAAATGATCTCTTTGTCTAATACCCTTTTTAGCTTGATAAAGCTATAAATACCTCAATTCAACAGAATCGAGTATGAAACCAAGTGATGCATTCAACGGTCGATTTTGGGCTTTTGACATATATGTTTTTATCGCCATCAAATCCGTCGAAATTTTGTAATTCTTTCACAGCGCGTGAACCATTTCTGGACCAATTAAGATGTTGTCTGTTAAAATTATATGACTAATATTTTTAGATGTAAACTCAAGTTCACTTGTTTAATTAAATACATACAAGTGGCAAGTTTCTGACGACATACTTAAGGAGCAAAGAATCAATACTGTTATTTAACTTGGCAGCGATGCAACTAACATAAAAAGGGGTATAAATTAAAGTTACATGACAAATGATACTTCTAAACAGAATATGTTCTTGGGTGTATACATGAAATAACTGCACACAGATCGCATATCTTCTTTACCTATGGTCTCTCACAGTTAGTTATACTCACTTTTGAAGCACAAAAACATGTTGTTGAAGTGCATACCGATCACAAATGGGAAAAATAAATAAATAAAAGAAACGAACTTCTGAGTTACCTCTAGTTTGAGACTAGTTTGAAGTTCGGCTATCAATCCAATATAGTGAAGTAGGAGCCATATCAAAGAAAAGAATAAACTGCTTAGGAATCTGCCGGAGAATGGTAAGAATGTTGGTTGTTTGATCATTGACCTCATATCTCTGGTTGAAATTTTGCAACCAAAAGATCCTCGGATCGCTCCAATTTACTCACAGTACTGTTTTGTTAGTTTCTTTGCCAAATAAGTTGCTGATGGTGGGCTAGTCGCTCTCACTACTGTGTCTATCTGAAAGGCATTATAAGAAAATATGTTACAGTTAGCTTTCGAAACAAATTTGCATACAAAGTTTTAGTTAACAGGAGGTACCTCCCGATGATCTTTTCCCTTCCATTGCATCTTTCTTATCTTGGCAGCTTGCACACAGGAAGGGACCATCCCAGGGGCGAAGCTTACGGCAATTAGATGATCCGGCATGGATCGAGACACCTTCTCCAGGTTTCACTTCTACTTGACACACAGCACACATGAACAGCTTAAACATATTGCAAAGCGGGTACTTTGTGTCTAATCTGCATTAAACAATAAAACAAGAGTTGATGAAAATTAGCAAATCAAGTATGAAAATTTGTATTCCATACTATTGCGTAATCAACTATATTCAGACAATCACACCTCTCTGAAAGCATAGCAGAGCCCTCTTCAAAGAGCTCTTCGACTACATCAGGTTCTGCATACTCTTTCTCTATATTAGAAGAGGAGTCAGAAGATTTTCTTTTGAACATGGACTTTAGCATTCCCTTTCCTTGCTTTTTTGGAGGCGGCACGGAAGCAGCCGGTTTTTCTGATGGTAAGATATCAACAACAATACATGTTGTATCATCGCGAAGACCCTTTTTCCCCACGGCTTCCTGTGTTAAGTAATAAAACATCAAGGCACTGCAAAGAAACGAACATTCACCAAATGTATCAGAAACAAGGCAACTCAGATACTATACTTTAACAATGTGCTCCGCAGAAGCTTCAGGTGGCAAACCCCGGCAACAGTCAAGAGCCTCCTCTGCAGTAATTGCGTCCCACACACCATCACTTGAGATGATAAGTCGACCACCAGCTGAAGACAACTACATTACCAAACCAGATAGATATAGCTTTCAGGATAAACTCAATACATAACCACAAGGAAAGAAAGATAAAAAATTTTGCACCTTGACTTGCTTCACATAAGGAACTGGAACAATGTATTCGCCAACATCCAGATCTCCGATGGATCTTGAGAGACACAGCCCACCCGGCCAACATCTTAGCGGACCAATCTAAAACAATTCAGATTTAGTTACTATAATCTTTGAATTTGATGGCACAACTTTGTTATTGGTTCATTAGCTAAGTACACTTAATTTTTCATTCTACAAACGTAGCATAATTTTACAGCCTAAATATTCGCATCCAATATCATATCTCTTTAAATGTTCAGTATGGCTTGGTTTTAGAATTCACGATTGACAACTCATTCAAGCATAAGCAATGAGGGAATGCTCATAATTCATTAGCATAGAAAATGCCAAGTATTATCTAAAGGAGTACCTCAGTACCACCACCAGTATTTAACCGACCAACTTCACCACCACTTGCAGTAACACGATCTCGCCTGTTAACAAAAGCCAAAGCCATTGTGATGCCAGAGTATACAATAAGATTATTATCAGCTAGGTCAATATAAGGAACAAATTTGACTTACTCTTCTTCGTTTATTTCAAGCCGATGATCAGCAGATAAATAATAGACGCCACCCTCAGCAGGCTCAAGTATGCAACGAGAGTCACCTACAGATGCAACACTCACCACCCATCCTTCTACTATGACAAAAGTTACAGTCGTTCCCGACGTCCTTGCTGACATGCCAGGAAACAATAAAACGTCAAACATAGTCTTCACCAAAATCATATAAGAATAAAGGACATCAACGAATCCATACTTTGTAACGTGAATCACATCAAGGGTTTTTCTTAATTAATCCGAATGTTTCGGTTGCTCAATAATACAGAGTAATACCTCTTTCCTGGAAATCTTTATCAGTTTTCACAAATCCTGCAACCAAAGCCCTTGGGAGTGCCGCAACCCACTCATCTCTGTTAAGATCAGAGGGTATTGCAGCTAATACATTGTTCAGGAGGTTCTCCTTAGTGTAGATAGCTGCTGCAGAACCATTGTGTCCGTCAAAAAGCTGCAATCACAGTTTAATGTTTTAACTTGGAAAATCAAAACCAGATAATTAAGAGATTATGATGGCATGTCAATTCCATAATTGTGCAATCAATTACAATTTTGTGGGTATACCCCATTGGAGGAGGGGTTTAGATCTCATACAAACAAACAAACGTTCAAGGACTATGATGGTTTACAAATAACCATGATGAAAAGAGTATAAAGACGCAAGAAAGGCGAGAAAGTAAATACCCCGAAAACGGAGAAGGTGGTAACACCATCTCCCATAACCCTTTGGCACTCTGTTTTAACAAAAGTAAAATCCTCTCCTTTCTTGCTCTGGTTTGCCTGCCCGTGTACGAGTTCAGGGTTGTCTATCTTTTCATTTGCTGATTCACGCTTGAGCAAAACAGAAAGTGGAACAGTGTGATGCTCTCCCCTGGATGACATTGTTACCTTCAGCTTATGTAAAAGACTAAAAACTTCCTCTAGCTGCCACTTAGTTCTAAACCAAATCTCCCATCATACAAAAACCTGATACCAAAAAAATCCAATCAAGAATCAGAACCTTGTAATTCTAGTTATAAACTTTTGAACATCTATTTACCTTGGTTACCAAGTTAGTCAAATTTAAAATACAGGTTCAACATATCCTCCTAAACTTACAGTAACATTTGGATCCATATTTCAACATGAAGCTCACAAGGCAAAACGATCTAGCCGAGGAAAACATCAATAAGATCTTCAAAGCAAAGAAAAATGGAAAATCAAAAACGTAAACGCCATCAGACTGCGTCGTCGAAATACACAAGCAAATACGCCTTGACGGATGAATCAAGTAAAGATAGGAAAATGAGAAAATCAAGGGCGAATATGGATCGGAATCGAATTTTTGGGAAAGCTAGATTGGTCAGCATAAAATAAATTATCAAAATCGGAAGAAAGAACGAAAATCAATAAGATCACAGCGTGCGAAGAAATTTACAGAATGGGGGAAGCATTACGATTTGGATGAAGGGAATGCAACAATCGGAAATGGAGATTTCAGATCACGCGGAGAGAGAAAGGAATGATGCTTCTTCCTCCGATCGAAAAAAACGGATCACGGCGGTCTGCGGAAATTCCATGGACACAGCCGTAGGAGAGAGAGAGAGAGATTACAGAAAACGCGCAAACGAAGAAGGTGTCGTCTCTTTCTTCTTCTCTGTCTCGTTCCGTCTTTTTAGTTTGTTTATTTGTTTTTTTTTTAATTTATCTTTTTTTTTTAATTCCCTTCTCTCAGTTATAACTTATAAGCAAGCACCGTTATGTTTATTCGGCGCAAAACATAAAACGCTGTCGTTTTTAATTCCCACGTGGTCTACCTGGATTTAACCCCAAATATCGGATTAGGGACTCAAATTCAACATTCATTCATTCGTAGACATTTTTACACGTAAAGTAGTACTAAAAACATCAATCACGCCTGGATCTTCACAAGTCCACCATTTTTTATATTATAGCCTTTTTTTCCCTAACAAGAGGTTTGGACCGCTGTATATTCCTTAAGCTTGGATCATTTTTTTTATTAATAAATTCTCCGTCTTCATTGCATTTCAAAGACATTTCTAGAGAATATGTATAGTTAAACAGGTATAGTTGAATCCACAGTTTTTCGAGCAACTATATACCGTTAGACGATGATATTGGGCCGCAAGAGATCTCTTTAAACTTGTTTGTGACCCTCTATTCACAAAAATGCGGTGTTAACACTTTTGGAAAAACCATGAAAATTTAAAACTACACAAAAGCTTAGGCATTTTGCTAGATTTATGAATTCTGGAGTGCATACGCACCAATATGTGGATATGGTTGAGTGATTTTGGAGGGAGATAGAAGATGTGAGTATGGTTTCAAGAGTGCCCAAGCTAACTTATCCTCCTTCATGCAGAATCAGAAGCCTTAGAATACCAGATTTCGACATCAACATTGGATATTTCCTTTGCTATAGACTACATGCAATTGGTGTCAAAGGTATCAAATACAGAAGAGTGGCCGACATTTTCCTCAGATCTTGAAGATTTTATTGCACTCAACACTATTTTTCTGGTGTTTAATATTTTTTACATTTCTCGCTCTATGAACACTATCGCGGATAGCCTTGCAAAAAAAGTAAGTCAAAAAATTCAACTACTAACATGTAAGCACCACTGTAGCTGATTCGCAACGCCTTGCAGGGAGTTTAATACCAGAATCTTAATAAATGATATTTTAAGTCTAAAGAAAGATTATCTAATAATATTTTCCCAATTGAACTGCTGACCTCTCGTATAGTTTATTAAGATTTATACTAGAATTTGATTTGCTCGATTCCGCCAGTGTTTTTTTCTTAGTTTACATGTATTTAATTTATACTTGATCATTTTTAAGTTAGTTGTAAATTATGTTGGTTGCTCAAATATATTTTGAATATTGAAACAATCAATTTGATATGTTAGATAAATCATTTGTCATTTGATGATATTGTATAAAACAAACTATTGGTTACGTATATGAATACATCCGTTTATTAAATTCAAATATTTCAAATGTTAGAATATGCTATGAATTTTACTTTCATAAGGATTGAATTTGTCTTATATGCTAAATAGTTTTAATACTTGCAACATTTACCAGAAAGCATAATTAATTTAAAATTTAAAATAAAAGATATTTAATAGATCCTACTTCTGATTGGCCATATTTTGTTAATTCTTTATAATTTCATTAATTATACACTAAATTATTAACTTTAACTTTATTTTTTAATTCTTATAATTCAATTAAGTTTTTTGAATTATATTCAAATGTAAATTAATTAACATATTAGGTTTTAAAAAGAACAAATTAATATGTATGTATTTCACTTTAAAGCATGATTTTTTTGTTAACTTTGAGAATTATTTTATATCAGTTATATTTAACAAAGTTTATTAAAGTAAAAATTTTAGCATTTATAGTTAGTAAATCAAAGTTTTACTAATTTACCAATTTTTTATTTTTTTTGGTAAAGCAATTTTAATTTTTATTTATTAAGAAGAAATAATAAGTTCATTGTCTTTTATAAAAAAACATCAGATTACTAAAATAAAAATTTTCACAGTGTATACAAATATAATATTTTTAAAATTTTTGTTTTGTTTTTTGTAACAAATTTTATTTTGAAAATTTTATTTAATAATTTTATTTTATATTATATTTGATTTTTTTAAATTAATAAGTGAATAGTAACTCCCAGTGTTGTTTTATTATATTTTTAGATTTTATATAAACAATATATAAACGGATCACAACGATCTAAATTGGAGAAATGTTGTATGGGATGGGTTGAGAAATGTAGGAGTTTAAAATTTAAATACAAAAATAACGTAGTTAAAAAATAATAGTGTTATGAAAACCAAGAAAGACAGGTTGAGTCGCAAACCGGTGATTAATCCGATCGAAATTTTTTAAAAAATAAAATCTTAATTAACCAAAAAAACCCGCAAACCCGTAAACCAGCTGAGTTGGGTCAACTAAAGACCATTTTTTGTACTTTTTGTCATTTTAATGAAATTCAAAACTTTAAATATAAATAAGTTGACATAATTGTATCTCTTATATTTATTTATTTTTGAACCTTATCTAACTAATTAAAAGGGGCTAAATATGAGCCCACAACATGCCACCTCAGATCAATAGAGAAATATCCCCTTTAGACACGCCAGCACGTGTGGCCCCACCTCATAATATGCATACTCAACCTCTAAATCTCAACTCTTAGCTGTCCACGTCAGCCTCTGGAAACAATCTCCCTGTTAGCCACGTCAGCCCCATGTAGTCCGCGCCACATTTTAGTTCCCTCCTGCCAAAACGTTATGCGCCCCCCCTATTCCCCACATGGGCCTCCTATCTCCATTTATCTCAACACTCAACATGGGCTTTTAATACACAAGCCTAATTGCCCAAGGCCCTCCTCCTCTAACCCACCGTTGGAAGTCAACATATCCTCCCCCAAACCACAAGCTCTGTGCCGAACCCTAAAATAATCTTTTCTCTTCTTCTCTGTCTCTTTATCTCTCCCTTAGCCGTTTCACCATCGTTAGTCCTCTCACCGCTTCCCCCAATTAATTGAGGCTATTATGCCATATTCACGCCACCGCCTCTTCGACTTCTCCAAGCTAGCCAACCATTCACATCCCCTTAAAAGCAACTCTGAACTCGAAGCTTCCCACCTTGCAATACGACTTCNATTGACTATTTATGAGGAAACATCAATATAAGAGCTATGCTTTCTATGAAACTCTCTTGGTTTCAGCTTTCAAGAAGGGAACATCTCCTCTTTTACGGAAGACTAAAGAATATCAAGGGCTCTGCTCTAACACAAGTATATATGTTTTTATCACTTTATATATTTGTTCTTATTCTAAGAATTATA
>OVAN01005138.1:0-24138 GCA_900406275.1 Anastatica hierochuntica | reverse complement strand
TTTCCATTCCCAGTTTGACAAGAATAACCGAATCTGTCTAAATAAGGACCGAAAACCAAATTTCGTCTTAAAGACGGTACAGCCAAAGTGTCTTTTAAATTCAGAAAATAACCAGTACTAAAAAAATCTAAAATGCTCGACTGCCTCCACATGCACCGGAATCCCATTAACCACATTAATGCATCTCTCAGCATCAGTTGGGTTTCGGTAGCTCAAGCAACCCTGAAGTAAAACACTCATGTTAGTAGTAGCAGCAGAGTCTAACCACCAAGTGTTTCTAGGAACTTCAACTAAGTTCATTTTTGAACAGACCAGAGCAAGGAACATACCTTTTTTAGCACGCCAAGCGTGACACTTTTGGCAGTCCTTCTTCATGTGTCCATCCTTCCTGCAAAAGAAACATGTATTCTCAACCTTATCCTGTTTCTTTTGGATGGAACCCTTAGCAGCATCATTCTTAACAGACTCGAGTTTCCTTCTTTTTCCCTGACCCTTAGAGGTGTATACCAAATGAGCACTTTCAGTTCTTTCTTGTTTCATTCTATCTTCCTCTTGCACACAATACGCAATGAGCTCATTAAGAGACCATTTCTCTTTCTGTGTGTTATAACTAGATTTCAATTGATTTAACTGAGGAGGAAGAGAGTTTAAGACAAAGAAGATGAGCACTTCAGCCGGAAGCTCAGTCTTAAGTGTCTTGAGCTTNCGGCAAGGAACTGTTTGAGATCATTGATCTCTTCACCACCTCTGAAGGTTTCTGGAATGGTGTCCTTGATGATCATCAGACCAATACGATTGGAACGCTCCCACTTCTCATAAACAACCTTAGGGGTGGGCATTCGGTTATTCGGTTCGGTTCGGGTCGGGTATTTCGGGTTTCGGGTATTTTGGTTCCTAAACTTTGATACCCATTTAGGAACCGAAGAAATTTCGGTTCAGTTCGGTTCGGTTCTCGTAGGGTTCGGGTCGTTTCCGGTTCTTTAAATTAGAACTGCAAAAGAACCGAAATTTATTTGGTTCCAAATCGGGTTCGCGTATTTTCGGGCCTTTCGGGTATTTTTGGTATTTTTGGATATTTTCGAGATATTTTTAATTTTTTGGGGGGTATTTTTCATGTATTTCGGGTATTTATGAGTTTTTCGGGTATGTTCGGGTCCTTTCGAGTATCTTTGGGTATTATTTTTTAGGTATGTTTGTGTATTTCAGGTATATTTGGTTATTCGGTCTAAAAAATCTCAAAATATCCAAAATATCTTAGGGTACTTAACTATATTTCGGGTACCCAAAATACTTTGGTTCGGTTCGGTTCTGGCTCTTTCGGTTCTCAAAAATTGATACCCGTTCGAGTATTTTAAAATTTTTGTTTCGTTTCGGTTCGGTTCGGATTTTTCGGGTTCGGTTCGGCTTGGTTACCCGAATTTCGAGTAAAATGCTCAACCCTAAACAACCTTATACTCAGCAGTGCTGGTATCCATAGGAGAAGCAGGTTGTTCCATCCTCAATGCAAGATCAAGATCCATACACCCAAGAACAATCTTAACTTTACTTTTCTACTCAGTAAAGTTAGAACCCGTAAGTTTTGGAATTGATCATAAGTTGGCAGATAGAGTAGCAACATTTGCTAAAAAGAGAGAACAAAACCTAATTAATGACTCACTAGCTGAAGAAAATCAATAATAAATATCAAAAAATTGTACATATCCCATCCAAGGTACCAAGTGTACATTAATATCAAGTCTTTGGACAGTAATATTAACTACTAGCGGTACTCTTGTTGTAATGATCAAACACTAACAATAATTCATTATAAACAATAAACCTTACTTTGGGACGATTTATCATCCACATTTTTAAATCCATATAATTGTCACATGTTTACCATCACATGTGTATGTGTATTTCGGTCAAATATTGAATCTTCCTTTGGGCCGATCTAATATTCGCATGAAAGTACACACACACACACACACACATATATATATATATATATATGTGTGTGTGTGTGTGTGTGTGTGTGCGTGTGTAAATTTGGCCAAATACAAATCTTCATTTGGACTGAATTGTATCCGCATAAATTTACATACATACATACATCATTTAATAATTTTCATGAAAAAATATCATCAAGAGAGATCTTCTTTTGGGCCGACATCTTGATTTAATTAATCCATTTCTTAATATATTAAACTTGCACAATCAAATTTATTTATTGATTTAAAACTTTTTTTTTAATTGACACATAATGTGACAAAATTTTTGAAGGAAGGGTTGACTCAACCCTGTTGAGGAAGGAGCAGACCATGGTTCAAATGTAGTCAACGTCAATACCAAAGGACGTTAATAAAACATGGTAACTACTCATTTTCTCATTATTAAGGTGGGCATGGTCGGGCCAATTGATATAATATACATCAAATATTTGACCCAAACGGAAGAAGTCCACCGACTTAAAAAATAATGAAACTTACGTTTCATTAAGTTCAACATAATTACTAAACTAAACTATCCTCAACTTCAACACAGGAAAAATTTTAGAGAAATCCTAAAATTCACGAAAACAGTCGTAAACTCTTGTAGAAACCCGAAACTTTTCACTAAAAATTTTCGACAAAAAATTCCTTAGCTTCGAAGATCATAATTAGAAGAGTGAAACTTTAAATCGGATTAACAAAAAAATTTCAGATCTAATTTTGTACACGTTTTTCCCAAGAATAATCAACAAAATACTAGATCTAAACATGTATATTTATAAATCTAAACTAAAAACGAAAAATACAGATTCCATAATACTTTTTAGGCATAAACTTTAAGAAAAAATTTAGATTCAACAATCCAAATTTTCCACAAAAAATAAATCCGAATTTAAAACTTTAAAATAAATTTGATTATCAATCAAAAACTGAATATGGTGGCTCTGATTCCAATTGTTAGATTTATTCGATCTATAAACCATGATCCATATCAGTTTTTAATTAATAAGAATGAAAATGGAAGCGTACCTGATGAATCCATGCTTAGGGATCTGAATGATTTAGGGAATGGATCTTCCAAAGCAAACCCTGAATAACTTTAGGTCTCTGGTGATGGGGATGCAGAGAGTTTCTATATTTTCTATTAGGGTTGCTTTGAGGACCATAACCCTCTATTTATAGAGAATCAATTTCTAGTTCGGCCCCTCATCAATCTAGAAATTGCCAAAGATATCCACATATTAATATTTCGTAATACTTATGCACATAACCTTTCCTTTATCACAAAGTGACCACTACAAAATAGGTTAATTAATTAATGGCCCTAACAAATTTAATCCTTAACATATTTGACCCCACCTAATGATTCTTACAAAATGGAGTAAAATAAATAATTATTTGATTAATAGTGAATGATAAATGAGGGTAAATAGAAAGATTAAAATAATATAACATATTATAATGTAGTTATTAAAAGATTTTTCTGCAATGAAAAAGCATTCCATTGTAATTTCTTGTGTAATTTTACTCTTCATATATCGAAACAATTCACCAGGTGAAATTTAATATACAATGTAACCATTTGTTTTGTTATTAAATTTTTCAGATTTTTTGAAATTGTCGACTAGATTCAAATTTCAATCTGGAATAGAGTTTAATTGCTACTAGATTTTGATATTAGGGTTAGTAGTTGTTAAATGAAAATATAAGAAGGTTATTTTGCGGGTTAGATTCTATTAGATGGTATGATCTGCAGTTTCGGCATATGGAGGATAAACTACAAAAAGTATTACTGTAAAGGGTTTTGTAGAAAACCCTTTTTAAAATAGGCAATAATTTGAAACACATTACAAATACACACATCACTTAAATATGTTTTAAGTAAAACAATATTTTTAGGATGAAAAAAATACAATTAACGACGATGTTGAGATCCAAGTTGACTTGTTGTTCATATATGTTGAGCAATATGATCACTAACTATCCACATATACATTCCTGCTTTCGATTTTTCTTCAACTCTGACACCATCATTTTCTTCGTGCTCGTCGTTTCCAATATTTTGTTCTTAACAACATCATTCTCAGTATCAATATTCTCGAAATCTAAGTCTCTGATGTTGTGTTAGCGAGTACAATTATGGAGACTCATTGTGGCGAATGTAACACGTCTTTGTGTGGAAATATCATATCTAAGAACTTTATTAAGAACCCTCTATTTTATTTACAAACACCAAATGCTTGTTTGATAATAGAACCTAAAGACGCATGCAACTTATTGAACTTTCCTTACAATTTCGAGGTGGTCAACTATTCTGAAACTCTTGAAGATGATATCTTGTATCCTCTCTGTGGTCCTTCCGATATGGAGCTAAATATCCACATGTATTAGTGTATCCTAAATTAACAAGATAATACTTATTTTTTGGAGGTACTGGAAACATCGGATCATCTCGTATTGCAGTCGCCAACACTCGTGCATCATGGACAGATCCTGCTACCCCGACAAAAAAATAAGTAAAAAGCATGTTGTAATCACATATGACCAAAACATTAAGGCTTACAAATCCTCTTCTCTTTATGAACTGGATGTCATCTTGACCCGGTGTCAGCATAACCCATACATGCACCTCATCAAGTGCACCAACAAATCCATTAAAGTGAAACAAAAATCATTTATCTCTATGTACACAATTAGAGATAGATATGAGTTCTTGGGCGCTTTGCGGCTGCAAATAATCAACAACCATTAGTTCCATTTCTTGAAGAACTTCATGAAACTTTCTCCAAATTGTTTCTTGTGAACTGTTGAGCATTAGCGTAATACTACGTTATTTATCGTTTTGGGCACAAATCATTAAGAATATTGCGAGACTCTCATCAAAACTTACTTCCCTAGAGTTTTCGAAGCTATACTTTTCATGCAGTAATCTATACAATTGTGTGAATCCCTCTCGACTCATTATAATAAGTGTTTGATATGAGACTTCATTACCGTAAATTTGACCTTGTATAATATTTCATCATTCACTTTGCTCTGAACTTCTAGGTTGCTTATAAAAATATCTCGTGTAATACTGCAACACAAAGGATATGCATGTTTCCACAACTTCTTCTTCTTCAAGTAACATCAACTCTGCGATCTCCTCATCACAAAGATTTTCGATTTCGCATGACCGTACCTGATATTTCATATGAATTCAAGTTCTAATTTTTAAAACATTTACTATTACAACAACACAAATGCATAACTAAAGCAACATTTATTAGCCAACAACATTATTATTATTTATTATTATTATTATCTTTTGTCTTTCTAAAAAAGTTTAACATTCTAGGAGCATTGCTAGAAGTTGACCATGCAGAAGTGTCAATGCCAAATAAAGAGGAAATGTTAGTCTCATGTGTGCATGAATCATAGAACCCAAAGTTAGGGGGAAAAGTTGGTTAACTAAATCTGTCTAATAAATTTGAAGGCAAAACATTATCATTTTCATAATTATTGAATTCTTTTGGGCCTAAGTTGAACATTTGGTCACCAACAAACCCTCCATAAAATATTCTCCACCAACAAGTCCTTGATCACCTACATAATCTCTACCAGCAGATTCTCCACCAACGAAATCTTGATCACGGATAGATCCTCCATCAAGAAATCCTCCCCCAAAAACTCCTCCATCACCATTAGAACCTCCACCAACAAATCTTCCACCTAAAGAACCTTCGCTAATAGAACCTACGCCAACAAACCCTCCGCCAAAACAACCTCTGCCAATAGAACCTTTGCCAACAGATCCTCCACCACCAGATTCACAACCAAAAGAGCCACCATAATCGCAACATCAAATACAACCCTACCACTTTTTGGTTTACAATATCACAAATATTTCCAAATCGATCCACGCCGGCTAACCTTTCTAAGTGCTGATTTATTTCTTCACTGTGTAACTTCATAAACCCATCACGAATATCTTCATCGTCCATTAACAACTTCTTTTCCTCCCATCAAAATGTATTCATTTGTTCAATATGCAAAGATTCTAGTACTGAAAGGCATCTTCGTACGTCAATTTTTAGTTTTGTCGTGCGTGCACCACCTTAAGCAACTAGCCTCATGATTCTTCTATTTGTTGGAATCTTCCATCAATTGGGCCTAAAATTAGCTCTTCTCATATGTGTACGTTTTGTAGATGTCCTCTGACCTCGTGAAGATGACATTCTCGTAGTATATGGAGAATGTCGAGTTGTCTCTCTAGTAGGAGATGATCGAGAAAGTCTTGGTAGGTCATCATCAGATGCGCTTATATTTAGATCCACTGTAGGGGATGAAGTTCGACCATATGCTGCTTCTTCACCATCAACCGCATCATCATCATGTGTTTCTTCATTTTCTCTATTTTGGAGATGAACTCCCAACATGTGTGGTGAATATTGATCATATTGTTCTACATCATGTTTTTCATATATTTTATCAAGTAAATTTTTGAATGGAAGGGATTATTTTATAAGAGGGTTATATACTTTGGAATGCTAGATGGAACCTCCTGAAAATAATAAATATTTAAAATTGTTAATGAATTGATTTAAAAATTAATCACAAAACTCATAATCATAAGTTAAATATGATATGAATAACTAAAATGTAATAATAAATTAACTTTAATTATGACTAATTATAAACAATTCAAATTATTAAATTATCATGCACTGATCTGCCTACTAAGTCGGTAACATGCTAATTCCCCGTTGCGTCACCAACGAATACACCAATATATTTGCATAATATGTTGTTATAGTGCCGCAATCTTCTCAAATAATCAAGTTTTTTTTCATCTCGGGTTTCTATTTAACTGACTCTCCAGTTAATTCATGGAAAATTTCTTCCATTCTTCAATTTCCAGCACCTTCTGGTAGCCTAACTGTATAATCTTTCGCTTCTAATTAAGCAATTATACGTTCAAGCATAATTCCTGTTTTCCTAGGCGTTCATTTATGCTAAATCTTATTTAAATTTTTTTGGTTAAAATATTTTAAACGTTTTAGAATATCATTATTATTGAACATCAAAGTTGTTTAGAATGTAAAAGTTAGTGTTAAAAAATATAACATATATTATTTTTTGGATCTTCAACACTTGTTACGTCACCATGACTTGATGACCTTGCACCCCCACCTCTTAAGTCAGTGGAACAAATCGATGATTCGGTACGATCAATTTGTTGACATCCTCGACTCGCACTTAAATGTATGTTTTGTAATCTATTATTCATCTCTAATAATAAAAATATAAATAGTGACAATTAAAATTTTTAGTTTCATATGTGAAAAAATAAAATAATTAAATACTTCTGTTTTATAATACTGAAATTTTACATATCGTAAATTTTTATAATTAAATTAACACATATTTACTATATAAACGCAAAATGTTATAACTAAATTATATAAAATAAATATTATAGTCTAACACTAAATAAACTTAAATGTTGTACATAATTATCATATACTTACGTAGATGTAACTTATGAAGACACCGACAAAAAGGAAAAATGAAACGTTGATGAACAAAAGAAAAATGAATAACTAAAGGTGAATAAATTTTAAAGAAACATAGAGTCGAAATTATGAATAGAGTGGTTTGAAGATTATTGTGTGTGTTGGGTGGATATATAGAAGAAATGAGAAAATAAATTATTGTCTTTTTTTTTTAAGAATAATGCATTATTTTCGATTTCCATTTGCTTTGTCAAGTGGTAAGTCAACGCCAAGATAAGAGTAACTTGGCTGAAAATTTTATCTTATCTTGTTTCATTTGATTGGTATAATTCATAGTGGATTCCAACGTTATTTATGATTTTCTCTTTTTTCTTACACCATTAGTTGCTATCAATCATACCCTTAATCACGGGATAAAAATAAAATAGAAATGTAATCTACCTACTTCTATCACATACAAATTCACATTTATATCTTGTTTAAAAAATAGCGTTGAAATATAGTATCTTAGTGCAATCTTTTATGCATGAAATAAAGAAAATTCTGACACCCTAATTCAATTTTACTTAGTAGTTTGAGTGTTCATTTAGTTTTGATAAGTCTTTTAGTTAAAATTAATTTAACATAGATTTAACATTGATGTTTCAGATGCAATGACAATTTGCTATAAACTACTAACGTTTGTTATAAAATATTATATTGATCCGAATCATCTACCCTTAAATACTTAGAAAACTCACCATCCTTCTCTTTCCATCCTTAGTCTCGCGAGCTGCTCAACCAGAGAAACCATCCTAGCCAGTCTCACTACCTGCATTTACACAGAATTCATCAGCAGAAAAATGATGAGTGAGATCGGTCATCATGTCTCACTCACCACACATAGAATCACAATTAACCAGTTCATCATCAAAGTCATTAAGTTAAGTTCATATTTGGACGTAGTTCCAGTTTTAATCATGTAAATCCAGCTATCAGCCTTAGCAGAAACATTAAAATTGGCCATCGACCATTATAATAAGTTAACTCAACCACCAGCTTTATGTTCAATTAACACTTGGTCATCGACCATTAATCAAGCAATCACAGTCATTAATCAAGCAATTACGGCCATTCAATCTTCAGAATCATCCTAAGTGTGACTACAGTCACGAAATTACCTTAGTCTATCATATTATGTAGGATCGGTTCTGACACCTTTTAATGCTTGAATTCACGGAGAGAAGCTTCCCAATAGTTTGAGAAATCACGTTCCAATGCTCGGATTAGCCACAAAAGATCAGGCGTGTCTTCGGTTTGTTAGACAAGGCATTGTGCTTCGATCAAATCTCAATCTATCAGCCAATCCTTCTAAGAATCTCACTTTCTCTTGCATTTTGGCCCAAGAGAAGACCACACATAGCCATTACCGCTTCAATTTCCGCGTCAAAGGCTTAAGTAATTGTTCATGCCCAGTTAGATAGCCATTCCCACCTATTTTCTCCTGTGAAAATATTAAGTCCTTGAGTAAATTCCTTTTTTGGATTCGATAAGAATAATTGTCATGTCTGGATAATACAATCGTTGTATGATTCTTGACAAGTCATGTCTGGATCCGATATTTCTTGTTTGAACTGCTCAACTCAGTCATCAAGCTCCCATTTAACTGTTAGTTTAGTCCACGAGTCTCAAATTCCTTCCTTAGGCATCTTCTGGCTCTGCCACTCAGTTTGGTCAGTCTAGTCCAACTCAATTCTTCTAGCCAAACCCAATTTTCCTTTATTATCTCATAAATAATGGTGGTTTAGTGATAGGATAAGTCGTGCTTTGAGTTTTTTTCTTGCGGGTGAATTTGACAAATAACTAAAAACATTAATTAACAATCTAACCTAAACGGAAAAAGTTGGTTGTCGACACAAAAATTCACTATGAAAAAAGGGTGATTTTTTTACCAAAAACCTCTTAACAAGAAGAAAGAAAAATATTGGAGAGGGATAATTTATGAGAAGAAGAATAAAAGAAAAATGGAGTGATAGAAATTGAAATATTGTTTTTGTTTAGTCATATAACTAAATTTACCTTTCTTTTTAGGACTGAACATTATTTTAAATTAGAATATTTAAAATTTGATTTCGATATTATGGATCGAAGATCTAGAATGTCTAATGGTTTTAGAAGAAATAATTATGAACCAAAATTATATGATTACTAGATTATGATCTCTGTTATATGCGGAAATATGTTAAAAACTAGGTGATGGCATGTGCGGACGCACAGGCATGAATAACATTTATTCGAAAGCCGATTTGAAATGTAGTAATAACATGTGTCTAATAACCAAAAAAAAGCATAAAAAACAAGTACTAAAATTAAAAAAAAAACATTGTTAGTTTATGTTTTGAAACACTTCTTTGTAGACGACGTTTTGAGTTGTTTTCTTTTGGCTGTCATTTGTCGTCTGTGACAAGTATCTTCAAACCACTCCTTGATCAGACTCTCAACAAAGTTACATAAATTTGTCAATGTGAGAATATCGGTTTAGGAAAATACAAACCAACCTTTTCTAACGATTGTTCCCGACTCTTATTTATAGTCATTGCAAATGCTATAGTGATAGAAAATTGTCCAATGCGCATCCTAATTGAAACATCCTAGCCGGATCTGACCGTGAATCAAATGAACACGTAATACTGTCACTCGTAAGTGGCTCAAGGTTGGCCAAACGACTTATTTAAGTATATGCTCAATATTAGTGTATTAGGTAAGACAACTATGTTCTTTTCAGAAGAAGTGAAATAAGCAAGGCATATTATAAATGGGCAAAGAACATTTCAAATTTAAAATCGTCCAATAGTCCATCAAGGATAGGCATAAGTATAACATATGCCTATGTTTCAATAAGTTCCACCACCACCCAACTTGACCTTGTTATGACCACCTCACTTCAATTTGCATATACATTGTAGGTCAACAAATGATTCATAGGCGTATCTTTCCTTGTTGATTATGCAACAAAGAGAAGAGAGGAAAGGAAAAATGAACTCAATGTTTTCATTACTATCTATAGATATGGTGGTAATGCTGAAGTGGAACCCACTGAAAAAGAATTTGAAGAAAAATTTAAAGCTTCCATGAGAATGATTGAAAACCAAATGTAGAAACTAGAAAGCATCCAAGAAGTATAAAGGTTACTGGACAATGTTATCTTCTCATGCTATGTTTCATATGGACAATTATGACGAAATTTTCAATATTCTGAGTAAAATATTTTCGATTACTATTTGATCATTTTACCAATATAAAACTTGTTATATATTTTCGAATATAAAATAGAATTATTTTCTTGATTATTTGACCATCTCAATAAACAAAATGAACTAAACATATAAAACGACTAAGATTAATCCAAAAAATGATGTCAACAAAAAGGGAAAAAATATTTTTGTCAAAACTTAGAACCCCTTCAAGAAAAGTTTTGTTTAACGAACTCCCTTCTTCTCTTTCGGTGAAAATTCAATCCATGATTCATCTATTTACAAGCTATGAGTTGTTTTTCTTTATCATATTGCATGTCTACTTCATCCTCTGTATTTCTTTAGTTTTCATGGAGGTCTCCACAACTCTACGCTCACCTCCAGATTCGGACAAACTCATTACCTATCCTCCCTCTTTAAATGCATCAAACGCTCTATGTTGATCTAAATTTGAAGCAATGGCCACTCTGCTTCACGTCTCCCCCGAGATATGAATTTAGAACTAGACCACCAAATATGAATAACTTAGGGATAAACTGATAAAGTGACTGGTCTTTTATTTGATTTGCACATATATTTATGTATAGTATAAAGAAGA
This sequence comes from Anastatica hierochuntica, assembly GCA_900406275.1. NCBI lineage: Eukaryota > Viridiplantae > Streptophyta > Magnoliopsida > Brassicales > Brassicaceae > Anastatica > Anastatica hierochuntica. The sequence continues at coordinate 12,842 of OVAN01005138.1, read as the reverse complement.
GTGATACTTGGAGTAATTACCAAGAAACCCAAGCAAAGAAGAGTTGTTTGCCTAATTCTTGTCTTTATTTAGCAAACTTGTACAAGTAAATGTACGTTAAGATAGTTGGTTCTGCAACTCCAAGTATCAGCAATGGTTGTCCTCCCAATATTGCGTGTATCACTCCACATAACATTGTTGATGCTAATGTATCTACTGTGCTCAAAGCTCCCTCTATAATTACACCAAATATATCAGAATCAGACCAAGCATGTGCAACTTGAAGACTCTTGTCCCACCAAGTAAATGAAGAAAGATGAGAAGTTTAATAGATAATAAGACTCAAAAGAAATAGACAGTATCGTAGCTGAGTTGCTCTCCAAAGGAGATAACCGGAAGGGCAGAGGCGAAAAAATGTATGTTGTTGGTGTTAAAATCCGGCAAAATATCGAAAAAATAAGAATTTTGTTCATGTTCTGTCTATGTAAGAATCTATATCCTTGTGTTTTAGGAGTGAAATAACATTTTAAACACCTGAAACCATAACAGAGACCAGCGAGTTAGTCTTGCTTGTAAGACAAGGCTCTTCCTCGAAGATCGTCTATAATACCTCGACATAAGCTCTTCGGGCTCTCCACTCTCTCTTCCTTCATACCCAAACCAGAATCACTCGGAGACTATTGTAATGCTTTCTTGCATCTGCACAAAAAAAGGAGATAAATAGTGTCCAAGTTTTTTAGGTTTGATAAGTTAAGAAAAAAGTAGTTTTGACCTTAACAAACTAAAGTCGTTAACCAGTTAACTTCTAAATTTAAGCTTCTTAATATCTATGAAGATCTTTACTGTCTCTTCTTCCCCTTGTTATATATCCTCTTACAGATCAAGACTCGGTTCGGGGTATGTTTCATCACTCTTTGTCTCTAGAGTCTTCAAGATTGCAGATTATTGGACTGGTGAAGTATTTACAGTCTCGTCTTGGGGCAAGTCCCTCACCAATACATGTTTACGTTCGTTAGAATCCTTTGTAGCTTCCGATTCAATGTCCTCTCCTAGTATTGTTGTCGTTTCGATAACCGTAAGACTTTTTTGAACCTGGACAAGAAAAGATGAAAAAATGTGAAGTTAGGTTATCTTAAACATGTCTTTCTCAAATCTGATCCTTAACTTTGTGGAATTAAGATGAAACCTCTTCTATGTTTTGGGGGTTGTCCTTTAAGATTTGCTCTGATTCTTTTAAGTGTGTTATTGATTCCACTGGTTCCGCAGTTTCTTCAATATTGACGATATATGTTTCATCGTTTCCTTTCATATCCAGCCTAGGTTATGCTTCTACAAAGTGATTGAAGTAGTCATGAGAAGATAGAAACGAAAAAAAAAGAGAAGCAATTTCAAAAGAAGATTGATTTTGCATGTAATTATAAGATACACGACATCGCCATTTTGAAACAATAGAAGAAGTGAAACAATGGTAATCGTGAAAAGAGAACAATATATATATATATATATATACACACACACACACACTAGGGTTAAGTGTAACCAATGGCATTGAAAAGTAAATATGGGCCGGAAAAAAAAAAGTAAATATGGATTTTGGGGAGGGTTATTGGAGGCATAAATCGAACAAAAAAGGATAGAAAAAAGATCCAACGGTGAAAGAAAACAATTGACAGTCATGATCGTGACACGTAAGATAATATTCATTTTTTTTAAGAGCCGAAAATAACTAAAAACAAAAACCAAAAAAAAATCTACATGATGACACGTCACCGAAACTAAATTCTACGATGACACGTAGTATTTTTGCTTCCCTTTTAATACTTATATAGATATAGTTTTTGTCACAACGTTAAAAATATAGTTATAACATTAAAAAAATCTAAATTGATAACTCATGTAATAATGACTCATATAATTAGATATTTTTAAATAAATTAGTCTTCATAGCCATAAAAAAGTGGTATTAGCAAGGATAGTCATCCAAAAAAAACTTGTGTATAATTTATATCACACGTGTTTCCTATTTGTTTTTTAATTATTTTTTCTTTTCTTTTCTCTTTCTTTTTTTTTGTTGTAATTTCTTTCTCTTTCTTGCACATCTCGACTCTTTTTTCTTTTATAATTTTATGCTATTAAAAATTCTTTTATGAAAATTCAAGTTATATAAAAATTTTCGATTTTTTCGCATTTTTCATAACTCAAAATTTTAAAAACAAATATAATTTTTTGTGGAATTCAAAAAGACATTATAGCTTAAGTCATTAGATAAATAGTATATCTGTTTAAATAGTAATACTATTTGTTCCTATATTTTGTACTCATACAACTACAATGATTTTTCCCTATTATAATTAATCAGCTCTATTAATTGAAATTTTACATTCACTTTTATATTATAATTTTGTATACAATTTATGTATGATTAAATTTCTAATTTTTTTCTTTTAATGTTTGGTTATTTGTGATAGTGTATACACGCAGAAGTAGTAATTCTATATGAAATTAATCTTACGCCATACTGGTGTATACCACCTAAAATAGTATTTCTATTTAATGTTTTATTTGACATACAACTTTTGCATTAACAAATATTTACTTCAAAACCACACTTCACGAAGGAGCAACAGAAGTGAACAAAGCATGTTTTGCTAACATGTCAGCAACAACGTTCTGAGAACGAGGAATGAAAGAAAAAAACACGACTCTGAAATGAAACTACAACATGACGAATGTCACTAAGAACCATATGAATGTCATTGTGAAATTTATTTCGCTGTAAGAGGTTAACAAGGATTTGAGAATCGGAGAAGAACCGAACATCCTGAAAACTCGTTGTCTTGGCCTTTTGAATAGCCATTAACATAGCAAAGGCTTCAGCCTGGATGGCTGAGATGATGTCGCTTTTGACATCTGAAACTTCGTATACAACTACATCCGTATTAGAACGGAAAGACGCACCTAAGCCACAGGTTAGAGTATTCGAGCTCCATGCAACATCAATATAATATAGGGTATCAATCGGTGAAAGCTTAGCTGCCAATGAACTAGCCTTATGAGGCTGCGTATTTTCAAGTTGAGCTTCCATCCAGCTTCGCGAGTGGCCAATAGTCGTAGCTATTACCTCTTCCTCTGTTATCGCCATGGAAGAGAACAATAATTGATTCTGAGCATTCTACATATTCCACAATATCCATGCAAAAAGATTTGTATCATAAGATTAGTAAATCTAGGACCGATTTAAGAGACACTTGTAGTGATGGTGAAGAAGAGAAATAGGGAACTTGTATTGATACCAACTCACGTACCCTTTGTGCAAACCACAATTATGGAGCACATGATCTATAGTCTCTTCAAGCCCACATCGCTAACAAACATCATCAACTAAAACACCATGATGGCGTACTTGACTCCCCACCACAACGACTCCTAGAAGTGCCTTCCGTAGGAATAGTTTTGTCTTCGACAATGTCTGCAACTTCCAAATACATTGCTTCCACGGAAAAGTCAGCCCTTGATCCGAGACACATTCATTTAGCTCCAATCGGTAACTGAACTTAGAGGAATAAAGACCATATTTGTTGAACAGTCAAACTAACGAATCAAAGCCAGCACGCGTGCTCAACAATAAATGAAGAATGTGATCCTCGTAGAGAGGAAGATACATGGTGACTGCATTCCAATCCTAAGTCTGATGCTTTGATAGTAAGTCTGATGCTTTGATAGTAAATCATCTAAATAAGGAGGTACTAGTCCCAAACCTAAATGGAAGGTTCAAAAATGGAAAGCCAATTGTCCTGCCAAACCTGAATGGAAGATACATCATTAATAAGCTAGCCTATCCCTTTCTTGAGCAGCTCGCATCCACAGATGATACTTCGCCACCCATGCGAATAGTTCGAAGGCATAGTTGCTTCTAAAAAAGGCAAAACGCGGTAGTACTTAGCGAGAAGAACACGTGAAAATAATATTGAAGGGTATTAGATGAGTCTCCATCCTAACTTAGCCAATAAGGCAGTGTTGTGAGCTTCGATAATCTGAAACCCGAGGCCACCATCCTCTTTTGATAAAGCTAATTTGTCCCAAACTATCCAACATATCTTCTTTTCATCCAGTTTAACGTCCCACCAAAAGCGAGTGAAAACTTATTGAATACGCTTACATAAAACAAGAAAAACTTGAAGCATGACATCACATATGTTGGAATCGCGGTCAGAACCAACTTCAATAAGACTTTCTTGCCAGCATCTGTGAGGAACTTTGTCGACCAACTTAAAGACCGCTACCTAATGCGATCCACTATGCTCGTGAATATGTCTCGTTTTCATCGTCCAAAATTCTACGAAAGGCCGAGATATTTCCCCAATCCGCCATCCTGATGAATATTAAGAATCCTCTTAGCTACCAAATGCCTACTCGCTAGCATTTTTTGGGAAAAAAGTGGATGATTTGGACACATTGATTAACTGGTCTGATGCTCTCTCATATGATTGTAAGATTTCTCGTAAAGTACGACATGAAGTGACATCAGATTTTTAGAAAAACATAGTGTCATCGGCAACCAGCAAATGATTAATAGCCAGACCATTTCTAGATACTTTACTCCGAGCAAGGACCTATGGTAAAGGCCTGAAAGAACCTCTGTTCAAAGAACAAAAAGGCAAGGAGATAGAGGATCCCTTTGACGCAAACCCCGAGAAGAAGAAACATGTCCTTATGGCGATCCATTAACTAGAAAAGAATACGATACCGAAGTAGCACATTCTATACTCCAATTAATCCACACGTGAGGGAAACCTAACCTAGTCATGACAGCCTTTAAAAATCTAATTCAATCCGATCGTATGCCTTCATCATAATGGTTTTGATAGCGATTGCTCCTCACTTTGTTGCCTTGGATGCCTTCAAATAATGGAGGATTTCATGTGTTATAAGCACATTATCAAAGATCACACACCCTTATACAAGACCAGATTGAGTCTCTGATATTACAACTGGTAAAACCGCATTCAAGCGGGAAGTAAGCACCTTAGCGATGATCTTGTAAAACACATTACAAAGGGCAACAGGGCGATACTTAGACACTTTCTTCGGATGATGTACTTTTGGGATCAAACGAACATGTGTATGATTACGTCTTCTCGGGAAAGTTCCACCATGGAAGAAACTAGAACCTCCCGAAATACATCATCCTTAATAATCGGCCAAAAAGAATGATAGAATCCCGACGGGTAACCATCCAGACCCAATGCTCGATCGGAACTGATAACACAAATTGCAGATCGTATCTCCTCATTTGATGGCTCCATCACTAAGCTGCGGTTGTGATCTTCAGTGAGCTTAGGTTGCAGTACCTCTTGAACTCTTGCCAAATCCCCACTTGACTTTGATGTAAACAACCTATCATAGAAGGATATTCTCAGAAGCGAGGAATGCCTTGATCATCTTCAATCACTGTCAAACGATTACATATGTGACAAGCCTTTATGAACTCATAAAAGAACCAAGTATTGTTATTGCCACTATGCAACCAGGAAACTCGGCTACGTTGGCGCCAAAACAATTCTTCTTCGCAGAAAGTTGTCTCAAGTATGGGAATCAAGGAAGCAATCTACTCGTTAATTGTTGAATCTGCCGAGAGAGAAATATTTAAAACCAATTGTATTTCCAGAATTAGTTTTTGACTGTTAAAATGATTATGCTTTATCCACTCAATAATCTTAAATCGGCATTGATTAATCTTATTCTCGATGGAACCATGCTCACCCGAATGCTAGACTTGCAAAATCAACTTATAGATTTCATCTTTTTGCTGAAGACGATTATAAAACCAAAAAGCTCTTTTCTTCTTAACTCTTGAATTTTCAAGGTAAAGAATGAGTGGCCGATGATACAAACCTTAAAACCGAAGATATTCACAGCGCCCAGAGGGGAACATCTCTATCCAAGAGTTATTTGACATTTCACGGTCAAGCCGAGCATGCACTAAGTGATCGTAGCGCATTTCGTGCCATGAAAGGCAATTTCCAATATGCTTTATATCCAAAGCTCATTAGTGAATACAAAACTACGGAAGTCCACAAAAGTATCCTCGGGTCTCGGTGGCCCTCCCTTCTTTTCAGATTGACATAGGATGTCATTAAAATCATCAGCTAAAACTCAAGAGGATTCGCGATGTTCCACAAGAGCAATAATGGTATTCCACACAGTGACTCTTTGAGCCCTTACAAGAGCTCTATAAACAAACATGGAGAAGAAATCTTGACCTTGAAACTTAATGTGCATGTATATATAATTAGGAGTCGACGAGAGGATCAATAAATCAACATCGGCTTTCCAAAATAGAGTTAGGCCACCGCTTAAACCCTCAAGTAGAACTTTGAAATGGTGTCCATAAACCATCCAACCAAAAACTTTTAAAACATAGTAATCTTGATTCTTAGTCTCCAAAAGAAACATAATGTCTGGGAAAATTGATAAACGAATTTCCCTAAGGCGTCGAACTGTCAAGGTGTTTCTCAATCCTTGATAGTTCCAACAAGATATAATCATTGAACTGGGGATGGTTTTCGGGAAACCATCGAACCTTTACAAGATTTTGGTACTATGACCGTAGAAGGATGTGTCAAACTAGTTGATAAAGGAGCCTCATACTAAGGTAAAGCCAAGCCTGAAATACTAGGGGAGGTGGACTGTTTTTTCCGTAGAGATGCTTGACCACGAGTTGTAAGTCTTTTCTTTGAAGTTGTGACAGGAAGAATAGTTGTAGTCGCTTGTTTTTGGTTAATTTCTTGGGAGTAACCTTGCGCTTAGCAGCTCCCTATAACTCTCTTAAATGACCAATCTAGAAACAAAGATCTGAAAGTTCCCCATTTGACATTGGCGGGGGAGAAGAAGTTGTAGCTTTGCGCTCACATTGAACATGAACCTCTTGTAAATTCTCTGACGAGGCTTGTAAATTTGTCTAGACCAACATGCCAGAAGTAAGGGTCCTATCCAAAACAGCATTTGGTTCAACACTTGCGACAATGGGGGTACGATAAGAATCCCTAATAGGATTTGCTATTCTCTCATGGACTGGCGTACGGGACTCAGTGGTAATAGAGCCTTTAGCTCCTGAGATGTCACCTGCCTTTGACTTTTCTCTTGAACCAAAACTGTGAAGTAGGGGCAGTTGAAACGAAGGTGGAGGGAGCCATGGCGGTGAACGGTTGATTACACCAATGCGGTCTGAGTCTTGCCTATTTAAACCACCCCTCTCAGGAGATTGCACTCGATGGGGAGAGTGATAAGTCTCATCCCCATAACACCTATTATTATCCTGCCGAGAGTGTCGATCAAAGTATATTACACCATGATACTGGACATTCACCCTATGTCTCTTTGCGCCTTCCTCACGGGAGTACTATCAATGGTGATCATGGTAGCAACAAAGAAAATCTCGTGAATCCGTTTGGCGATGATGACCATGACGATTACGTGGGGAGGAAGAAAGAGCAGAGTTAGAGCTTTGGTGTTACTTTTGAGCATTGACCCAATGTTTATTTTCATCCAAGCGATGCAACATATTCATTTGGTTCTCATCGTGCTGCAAGATCTTAGATTTTGTGGGAGGACAAGGACAATCCTTTTCCACATGAAGCAAAGAGTAGTATCGAAAGCAAGGGCGTTCAAGTCTCTCGTAAACAAATTCGAGAGTTGCAGATTCACCCGTATCAAAGTGAAAATTTTCTTCATAACAAGTGGCTTAGAAGCATCGACATTGAATTTGTTGAAGTTTTAGCCACGATCCAGCTCCCGACTGTTGTAATCGAAGATCCTAAGAACTAATCGCTTGAGCATAAAAGAAATAACACAAGGATTTTACGAGTTCGGTTCCAAAACGGAAACCTACATCTCGCCGGAAGGGATCCGGAAATTCACTAGAACTTGTGGTGAACAATGAGTGTTTTCCCAAATCAAAAACTCTCTCAAGCTCTCTCTCTCACCACCCAAGCTTTCTCTCTCTCTCTCTTTCTCTCTGTGACCTCCGTAACAACTCTCGTCGCTCACCAAGAAGAGAAGATAAAGATAATACATATAAGAGAGACTTACATATGTGCACACTACTGTCACGTGCATCTCACATGCATTCCTTTTAGCTTGAGTTATAATCCTCTGGTTGATTCAGAGTCTTCACCACACTTAGCACATTCTTGAGATAGATGACACCATTTCTACAGAATTTAACTCGTCCCTTAGCAGGAACACAGTCGACATAAGAACCCAATTTGTCGCCAATAGCCTCAAGAATATTTTTCTAATGATAATGTACGGGAAATGGATCCAGAAAGAAATACTCCAAAATTATTGGTTCCCACCGTTAAAGGACCATCATCCACTTTTTGTAATGGAATGGTGTACGCCTTTACACAGATTGAAGATCATCTTTATTAGTAAAGCAAAACATAAAACGTTCTCTGCCAATAACCTTTCCTCCAATTGAGTGAGACAAACCTCATAATTGGAGCATGATGTTAAGGATAGCTTGAGGGTATTGAATATCCCCTTTGAACACTTGGCCAATTAAGGTTAGTCTTTTTTTTCTCAATCAAATTCAAGTTGTCCACATGGGAGAGACAAATAACTTCATCACGAACCCAGCGATTAGGAAATTGGGTATCATTACCCTTCTCAGAGCAGGTGAAACAATGAGTGCTCATTGAAAGAGCAATAAGGACCGAATGAATTAGTAAAGAGAGCAAACACAAACAACAGAAAATGCAGCAGATGATGACGATACAAGATCGGAAAGAAAGAAACGAAAATTAGATGGCAAAAACAAAGGAAAAGTGATCGCCTAATGGGAGACGTAGTTGAGCCGTCATTGTTGGCATTTAACTACAAGTGTTTCTTTTTACAACAACTTTTGCAATTTTATTATTATATGATTTATGTTATTAATTTAATTTTGACATTTGATTTTAAATTAAAATGAATTTAACAGTTGTGTATATATATAATTTGATTTTAATGTTGTATGATTGATTATCCATCTAGTGACTTGAGTAGTGTGACTACTCCAAATAGTATCGCAATATTTTATAAATTATAGTGATTTGCAACTATTTACAAATATATATATATATATATATATATTTGGAAAAATTCAAAATACATAAATGTGAAAAAGTCTAATATTTTTGTGTTTTTAAAGTTTTCATACATCTTTTTAAAATACAAACAAAAGAGTATGAAGAACAAAGGAGCGTGAAATTAAGAAAGATATTTTTTTAAAACAAATTCAAAAATAAAAAAGAAAGTTGAAGGGACAATTTAGACAAATATACTTCAATATGGTTAAGAAAGATACTCAGTCGTTAGGAGTGTCAATATAGGTAAACCAGACCAAACCAATTCATATTCAAAGTGATTGGAAGGTAAATGGATTATGGATTAATCCAACCCAAATAATAAATGGTTTGAATTAACCCATAATTCGATAAAATAAATGGGTAATGGTTTTACTGGTTTATCTATTATCTTTTTGATTTTGTATAAAATAAAATTAATTAATAATTATAATACTAATAATACTTATCATTATCAATATCATCATATATATAATTAATGTTACTATAATCATTCTTGAATAATATTTTACACTAAAATTTACGGACATAGTTTTTGGCGGGAAAATCGATTGGGTTACATTTTTAACGAAAAATACACGGACTCACGTTTGTGGTGAAAAAATTGATGAGCTTTCGTTTTTTTGCAGGAAAATTTGCGGATTTAACTTTTTGTGAGGATTTTTGTGAATTTACATTTGTGGCGAGAAAATAGAAAAATTTATGTTTTTGGTAGGAAAATAGACGGATTAACGTTTTTGGCTGGAAAATTACGGATTACATTTTGGTGGGAATTTTTGAGGATTTACGTTTTTAGCGGGAAAATTACGAATTTACGTTTTGGCTGAAAATTGCGGATTTATGTTTTTTTTGCGAGAAAAATTTGAGAATTTACATTTTTGGCGAGAAAATTGCGGATTTACATTTTTGGTGGGAAATTTTGTGAATTTACGTTTTAGGAGAAAAAATTTACGGATTTACGTTTTTGGCGGAAAAATTTGTGTATTTACTTTTCTAGCGGGAAAATTTGCATATTTATTTTTTGCGGGAAATTACGGATTTACGTTTTTGGCGAGAAGATTTTATGATTCATGTTCTTGGTGGAAAAATAGACAGATTTACGTTTTTTGCCAAAAATTTTGTGGGTTTACATTTTTGGCCGAAAATTTTGCGGATTTATGTTTTTGACGGAAAAATAGACGGATTTATGTTTTTTGGGAAAATAGATGGACTTATAATTTTGGCGGGAAAGTTTGCAAATTAACGTTTATGGCGGAAAATTCACGGATTTACGTTTTTGTGGAAAAATCGACGGATTTACGTTTGTAGTATGATAATGGTAATGGTAATAAATAATTGAATGATGATGATGATGATGATGATGATGATGATGATGATGATGATGATGATGGCATGTTGAACATTAATGGATTAAACTATAACCATCCATAAATTATTTTAATCTAATTCATCTCAACTCAAATCATTTGATCCATTAACTCATTTGATCCATTAATCCGTCATTACCAAAACAATCAATCCATTAGGCTAGTGGATTGGCTTGGTTGGGTGGACTCATGATATATTACTTATTTGACATACCTATCACGCTATCACTAGTGTTTTTATTATGATATATATTTTTATCATCAAAAATTATATTTTATGATAAAAATCTAAAAAATCTATCGTGATAAAAAAAATTTGTGAAATTTACTCTCTAAATAAATTATAGAAGTAGAAAAATAAATTTTTAATTTTAAATTAAATTAATCCAATTTTTAATAAGTAAAAATATTTTATAATATTTTATTTAAATTATTTAACCGCAAGTTACAATGGTTAACATTTTTATTGTTTTAAAATTTGATATAGTCTATGACAAAAAAATGAAAAATCAAAAGAAAATACTAAATATAGAATATAAAATTAGAAATAAAATTTTAAAAATTATTTTAAAATAATAATATTTTTTCTTTTTTACGGTTTTTCCATTTTTAAAAGTTAGAGATTTAGAAGAAATTTTTCTAAAAAAATCTACAATATACATTGATTGTCATAATCTAAATTAATTAACGATCACAATTGATTGTCATAATCTAAATTAACATTGAGCTTCACATGGTAAGATTTTATCCGGGAAAGAGCCACTAGGACCCTCGTGAAGCAAATCTTCAAGCTTGTGATTGATCAGGGTGAGATGGTTCGATTGAAGACAAACTCTTCGAGTGTGACGACTGAGCCTAGTATGTCGTTGCCGCTTCTTTTTTTTCCTTCCAAAATTGATAAATAGTTGCTTGAAAAAAGTCATGTGAATCAAAATTTGGTACAATATGCTAAGAGCAACATTCATGATGAAGAGAAAAATGGGCTTCAGTCATATTTCAAATGGGCTTGTTCAATTAAGATGATTAATTGGATCAAAATTCAAATCCAATTGAAATGTGATTGTAGTATATGTGGAAGACATATATTTTGAAGATAACCTAACGGAGAATAACAGAGGGGGTAAAAAAACTTTTTTATGATACATAAGAGAGAAGGCAGTAGAGAGCAAAAGAGAGAGAGAGAGAAGAGAAGAGAGAATAAGAGACAGAATACTAAGAGAGAAGTTCGAGTCTTTGTGTTCTTATTCAAGTCTTCGTCTTCTTCGTTTGTTATTGTCTCTGAGTTGTATCTGAAACACAAAGAGAAAAAGCACGAAGTTATTCTGTTGTATAATCCCTTTATTGATAGTGAAGTTTGTGGGAGACAGTTCCCACCCGAGACGTACCGGTTAGAGGCCGGGAACTCGGTGATCAAAGTTCTTGTGTCTTCTATTACAAGTTATTCAAAGCACTCAAGTAATCTAAAATCCTAACAAGTGGTATCAGAGCCAGGTTTGATGAGTGCTAGTGATACAATGACAACTACAAGGATCGAAGTGGACAGATTTGATAGTACAGGAGATTTCTCCTTGTGGAAGGTTCGAATGCTTGCTCACTTTGGAGTTTTAAGATTAAAAGAGATCCTAACAGATGAGACGTTGTTGAGAGGACAACCTACTGCCAAAGAAGAATTAGAAGCAGCCAAGAAGGATCAACAAAAGGGATTGGCAGGACTTGCAGAATCTGGTCCGGGAATTGATCCAGTGAAACTCGAAAAATCAGAAAAGATGAAGGAGCTGATAATCATTAACGTTGGAAACAAAGTTCTGAGGAAGATCAAGCACTGTGAAACAGGAGCAGCTATGTGGTCTCTATTGGACAGGTTATACACAGAGACTTCTTTGCCTAATCGAATCTACACACAACACAAGTTCTATACTTTTAAGATGAGTGACTCTAAAAGTATAGATGAGAATGTTGATGACTTTCTCAAGCTGGTTGCAGACCTAAACAACTTAGGTGTTGATGTGTTAGAGGAGGTTCAAGCTATCTTGTTGTTAAACTCATTATCTCCTAGATATGATCAGCTTAAAGAGACTCTCAAGTATGGAAGAGATACTATACGCCTCAATGAAGTTACTATAGCAGCCAGATCTAAAGAAAGAGAGCTGGCTGAAAGTGGTAATCTCTCAAGGTCATAGGGAGAAGGGTTATATGTTGAGGCTAGAGGCAGATCAAATGAAAGAGGTGATAATGGGAAGGGAAAGCAATGGATAGGGAAGTCTAAGAATCGAGGCAGATCGAAATCAAGATAGAAGTTCAATAAAAACAACAAAGTTTGTTTTATTTGTGGTGATGAAGATCACTGGAAGAGGGATTGTCCTGAAAG
>OVAN01005137.1:0-24144 GCA_900406275.1 Anastatica hierochuntica | reverse complement strand
TTTATTCGAATAAAACAATAATAAAAATCGATAAAATACGAATACATCAGAGTCCTAAGTGTTATTATAGTATTGATTGATTTAACAAAAAAACAAAACATTATGAATATTGTTTTATCGAAAACAATATTCTTTTAAAAAAATAAGTACATATGAGATTTTATGGTTAAAAACGTTGTGTGTACGTATTTGATAAATACTGTTTTCATCAGATTTTATGACAAAAACTATATATTATCTAAAACTTTGGTGACATACGATTTGCATAAGACATTCGATGTGTCCACTAAAAATTTCCATAAGCAATTATTATTTTGTTGTCAAAAGTTGGCTTCCAATAAAGGGTACAATAATTTCATCTCAATCACAACATTTTTGCCTGCCCGTAAGTAAACAAGTGGGCTCTTTTTTGTTGAAGTATCCAATATCTTACAAACAGATCAATCATATGTATAATTTATATGTGCAATTGTAACCAATGCGAATTGGAATTAAAATAACAGTCTCAATATTATGGTATTGTTCTAAGCTGACTACATGAAAAGTAGCTTATAAACATTTAGACACTTATTGCTAATAAGTTATAATGAAACATATTTTTTTAGGCAAAACTTGATTGGTGATGCACTGCCCACAAACAATGACACACACACGTACATGCGATACAATACTATAACCAGCACCGTCGGTTTAAGACTAAGTTGCATTTCATTTTGGGTTTTATTTAAAACGACTAACTGAGCAATTGAGCATGTACATTCATTAGTTCAATTTTTTTCTTTTTCCTTTTTGATAAGAATGTAAATTCATTACTTGATGTTTGTGGCAGAAGATCATTCATAGGTTAAAGATAATATATCGTTGACAAAAAAAAAAAAAATATCTACTTTGAAAGTTTTTAATCTTTTTAACATTTAATTGAATTTAGGACCCAACACAGATCCAATGGCAACGGTGCTAGTCATCATGAGTCTCCTGAACCACTCTTCGTCTTTGGGATTAAATGAAAAGCTCTCAAACAAGATAATGCCAACAATACAAAAATCAGAAGAACTAAAAACAAATTATGAGGAAAGAAAAAACTAAATTAATTTCATTTTTTCTTCAAATAATTTGGTTCAAAAGATTAAAAAAAAAAAAGTAAAACAATTCCCAGCTAACTTTAAGGTCAAAATCTTAAAAGTGTATTTTGTAAAATTTATTTTTACCACAAAGATTATAAGGTTTAGCATTGTTTGGTGATGAAGAAATACTAACGAACTCTTTCACTTGTTTGTAGCAAACGAAATTATCTGATGTGCAAAAAAGTAATAAAGTACTAACATTGCTCAATTTTATTATTTTATTTTAACAACTTGGGAGAAGTATATATATAAAGACAAGGAGAAGAAGCAAACTATATCTCTTACCTACAAATAATATTCACATAATAATGAAAGAAAAGGGCAGAGAGGAAGGATCTTATAAGATAGTCTTACATGCGAGCTGAAATAACAAAACACATCCAGCAAATAATGCAGTTTTTAGTGTCCAAGCAGCTGGATTCAAAGCCGAGGAGATCGGGAGATCTTGACCAACAACAGATAGCATTGACTGATAAAAGTCTATAGCCCAACGGTGAATCCGGGATTGATAAAAAAACTGATCTTACGCATTGTAGTCTCTCTTTCAAAGCCTGGTTAGTCTTTAAGATTCACCTATCAAACCAGGAAGAGCCAAGAATGAGGTTTGTTCTCTTTCATAACAGAGGATGAAACTTGTCCATTCCAATTTTTCAGTTGATGGTTTATCATGGATGCTTAATAAAGGTTTCATTTTTCGTTGAAACTAATTGTCAACTACAACAGAAACATAAATGTCTTGATGGATAAGCTGTGTTCTGATTCCTATAATTACTACGACGATTCAGGGCCAACACTAGTTTTACAGTCAAATTTACTTGATAAACAGAGCATTGCTAGTGTGCAATCATACCTCAGATTAGACTCGGAATCTTCCACAGCTTAGAACGAATTCATTTCAAGACAGTAAGTCCTTCTCTTGACTAGCATCTTTGCAGCTATCCCATAAGGTTCATCGAACGCAGAAGACACCCAAGAAACGTCACACACCTCTTTCTTCGACTCGGTGGGTCTTATAGCCACTAACGTAGCTCCTTTTAACACTGTTCCGTCAGGCAATTCCAAGGTTGGAGCATACCATAGTCTCATGTTCAGAGCAGGCACAAGTGTCCTCTTAGAAGCCGAAGAAGCTGACAATGGTTTCACCCTCAATTCTTCTAATTGATCTCTGCTCATACAAAGCACTCCTTGCCCATCTGTGTCTGTGAGCACTAAACTATCGAGTGTTTTGTGTTCTGCGATAATTGGCTGTAGCAAGTAGTGTCTTGCAGATGCAGCGATCAGGGAGCTGATTGTCCATACAACGCGAAGCTTAAGCCCTCCGTTTGTGTAGAACGATTCCGGTATGCTTCCGTTGTCTTCCACCACGGTGTTGCTGCTGCTGAGGTCGACGGAAGTAGTATCCGGAGACTGAGAGTGCCCCGCCGGATCCGCGTGGATCACAGAGGAAGCGCCGAGAATCACACAATTCTCGAGGGTTGAACCAAATTCTGCTCTCCATTTCAATAAAACTCCATCGTCTATGCCCAATTCGCCGCTGGGAAGCTCGATTCGGAGGAAACGGATCTCATCGAAGTTCTTCAGAACCTGCGTAGGGGAATGGTGCGTTACGCCGCCTTGTTCAATCTCTCCATCTTCAGCTCCACTAATAGACAAAGAAGAAGAAGAAGACGATGACGCAGCAGATGATCGCTTCGTGCCAAGGAACTGTCCCAAAGCCTGAAACGGCTTGAAAAGACCGCCGATAACGAGCCGGAAGATAGCAGAGAACGGACCAGCGGCGACGGAAGCGGCGGATCGATGCTTGTCAGAAGAGAGAGAGGAAGAATCGTCGTCGGAGATAACGCAATCAACACGAACGACGACATTCTCGACCTGAGGAACGAGACAATGGAACCTCTTGGAAACAACACAGCAGCGACCAAGGGCCTTAACATCGCCGATCTTGTTGAAAACAAGGAGGAGGATGGAATCGGGAAGAAGATCAAAGTGGTCGATACCTAGGGTTTCGGGCTCGGGATGGATCCGAGAAAACGGATCCGAACGGAGAATTACAGCCATAGAGTGGAGAATATGGAGATTACTTTCCGATGGAAGGAGATTGTTAGGGTTTGAGAGATGAGATCTTCGAGAGAAGAAGAAGATAACGCATGAAGATAGAAAGGGGAAGGAAAGGAATCTAAAGAGAGAGAGAAAGAAAATTTAGATCCACGAGTTTTTTTTTGTCTGTAGTTTGCAGACGAGAGAGAAGATATTAATATTAAAGGGAAAAGGGCGAGTGCAACGCGTGAAGAAGAGATCACAGCAGAGATACTTTTTCTTTTTTTGACATCATTTTTTGTCAAATAATAATAACTTCATTTTGTTGACAAAAATAATAATAATAACTTCATTTTAGTTACCAGTAAATTACAAATTAGTGACAGCATATAATTAATTAAATATTAACTTATAAATATGAGGTTTTCGATTAAAAAAATATAGAGTTCTATTGGTAATTTGTCTTAAATCGTATGATTTGTTTTAATGGAAAATTAGAGTTTGAATCGTTCGACTGCGTGTATGTTAATTTTTCTGTATTCGATTTATGATCGATCATATTTTTTAATTATTTGTAAGTTATATCAGTTTTTGATATTAAAATAATCAAATTGCTATATTAGTCCAGTCAATTTTCATTTAATAGTTTTGTGCGGAAGAGATTATTGATTTTGTATATAATACATCTATTTTTTTTAAATATACGTATTTTTTAAGTCAGAATATGCTATGATTTTTCTTTTATATGGAGTAAGATTTATTTTATTAACAAAATAATTATAACATTTCCAACACTTACCAGAAAAAAATAAATACATTAGGTTTTATAAAACTAAGGAGAATTGCTAAAACTAGACCCCAAAACGATTTTGAATGCAAAACTAGACACTAATTTGAATCAAATGCAAAACTAGATCCCAAGAGTAAGGAAATAACGTTTGACACCCTTCTTTGCAAAAAAAAAAAAAATGGAAACCGCAATTACCGTTTTGACCTTAACGCGGCAAGTGACTTTATCACGAAGTCTCATAACGGACTTATCGTGAAGTCTCCTTTATCAAGACTTCACTGTGAAGTTTCAATAGTAATTAAAGCTTATAATTAAATTAAGAAAATAAAAAAAAATTATCTCATAATAATTTGATATACATAAATTAAGTTTATCAAAATATGAACTTTAGAAATTAAAATTTCCAAAAAAAATTCATAATATTGAAGCATATATGGCTGATTATGTTCTAAACCCTATAAATTTTCTGACACTTTACAGTAAAGTCTCCCATTTAGGGTACAGAGACTTCCCGCTTAAATCTCAAACTCTAATTAAATCTAAATTTAAATTAAAAATAATTAAAAAAGAGTTTTGTTCAAAAAAATTTTTATAGATAAATTATTTTGAATTAGACCCAAAAATTTAAAAATATAATTTCATAAAATTTCATAAAACTAAACTATGTGAGCTAAATCATCTTTGGATGTGTCTAGGGTTGAGATAAATGAGTTGCAATACATGTATACATCTCTAGAGTTACACTTAGGGTTGATCTATTTTTGCTATAAAATTCCGAATATGCATCTAGTTGTTACATTTTAAATTTATTATACTAATATGATGTAAAACATAAATATATATTAGGGAGTGTTAACATAAAAGTGGAAAATTTGTCTGATTTTAGGGTCTAGGATATAGAGATTTCGTCTTAAAGTCTCATATGAGACTTCTTCCTAAAGTCTCATATGAGACTTCATATTGAAGTCTCTTTAAAATAATGTTTTTTACAATTACAAATAAAGTCCCAAATTGCGGCGTTGACTTTTAACCTAGTTTTACCCCCATATATAATCTAAAATTGCTTCATTTCCTCACAAATCCCTCTCTCTCTTGCTCTAAAACTTTAGCTTCGTCTTCTGTTGCTTCGTCTTCATCCTCTTGCTTCTACTTCGTCTTTTTCTTCTCTTAATCATCGACAATGCTGATAAGCTACACACAGAGTTCGTCATCAGAAGCTTCTTTCAATTCCGTTGTTGTGAAGCTGATGGAGATTTTGGAATTCCTATTCATTGTTTCTATGGTGCTAAGATGTGCATCCAAACTTCTGTGAGTGATACAGATCCAAGTAGAAGATTTTAAACTTGTCCAACGAAAGAGATAAGTTTGCAATTATTTATGACGAGTTAAATGAAAGAAATAATTGTTTAGATGTAATTCTTATGAAATTTTTACTTGTAGAATCTTAGAAATCACATTTGGAAATGGTGGTACGATGCTTTAGAAGAAGAACTCACTAAACTTCATTTTAAAAATCGTGACTTGCGAGAGAGGATTGTATACTTGTATGTGAATGGATCTTTCGGATAATCCTAGACAAAAGATTGGGGGACTAGAGGATGAGATCATGATCCTCATGGCAGAGATTGCTGAAATCTGAAGTGCAATTGCAGACCCAAGAAAAAAATGAAGAGTTTAAGTTGATGGTGTTTGGTGTGGTTGTGATCTTCATGTGTTTGTTATCATTGTTGGTATGAGTTTTAGTTGGTCTTAGTCTTGTTAAAATTATGAGTTTTAGTTGTGTGTAATGGTTGTTAAAACTATGCTTTACTAACTTCTTAATATTGTAAAAGACAGCTTCAAACTTCAACATGATGTCTCAAATGAGACTTCAACTTGAAGTCTTATTGTGTGTAATGGTAGAACATCATAATTTTTTAATTGGTCTAACCCTAGGTGCTTAGAAGAATTTTTTTTAAAAAAAAAATTAAAAATATTTGGATTGATCAGAACAAAAATAAATGGTGATAAAATCTAAATAAATAAAAATATGATACTTGCGCAAATTAAAATGCGGTAAAGGCACCAATTTAAATGGCCAATTGTAAAGGCGCCACTTTCAAAAAGAATCCAATTTCAGAGTTTAGGGTAGAGAGACTTCTCACTTAAGTGTCTCATGAGAATTCACGATGAAGTCTTCATAATTATTATATTTAAATTCAAAAATAAAAAAAAATATATTGACTGAGTATTTTAGAACAAAATATATCGTGATCAAATCTAACGTACATAAATTAAAATTTCATAAAAAATGCATAAAATTATAAATCATGTAACGTAATTTATGGTATAGAGACTTCGTTGTAAAGTCTCATATGAGACTTTATATTGAAGTCTCTTTAAGAGAATTTATTTACAGTTACAAAACTTACAATTTACGGTATAGAGGTTTCACTTTTTCTGTACCAAAAAAGAAACAATTCAGGCGACTCGTGGATTCTCTGAAAGAACCGATATCGCCGTCGCTTTTCTTGCCGGAATACATTGTGGTAGCGACGCCGGTGAAAGTAATCGACTCTCTTCCACGACCCGATGACTAAAACCTCACAAATTCTTCTTACATGTTCGATTCTCAGTTTTTTTGTTTTTGTTTAGCAAATATAGGATTCCAACACCTTTAAAGGTAAATGCTTCTCCTCCCCGATATGATGACTAAAACCCCACATATTCTTAATTCTATTTGTGTTTGTTTCCCAGATCTGGGATTCCGACACTCATTCTTTCATCTGGGATTCCGACACTTAGGGTTTAGGTTTGTTGATTCTTCAAAAAATAATATAGAGAAACTACAAGAAAACTGTCAATTTGCAAGAAACATTTACGAGGAAGACCTGCACTCGCAAATTTACGAGCAAATTGTGAGTGAAGTGCAATTATTTTTATTTCACTTGCAATTTACTCGCAAATTTGCGTGATAAATTTGTACTCGCAATTCCCTCGCAAAATTACGAGTAAATTGCGAGGAAATATTTTCACTCGCAAATTTGCGACTGAGTTGCTAGTGTGCAGTGAGAGAGAAAGTTTTACTCGCAAATTGGTCGTAAATTTGCGAGTAATTTGCGAGAATAGCAGTTCTCTGGCAAATTTGCGACATATTTGCGAGTAAATAGTGAGAGTAATATTTTTGCTCGCGATGTGGTCACAAATTTGCATTTGTTTGCGAGATTAGATTCTCTCACATAAAATTGCGACAGATTTGCGAGTAAACAGTGAGACAAAAAATTTTCCTCGCAACCTAGTCGCACATTTGTGACGGAATTGCGAGAAGAATAATTTTTAATATAAAGGTTTTCCACAAGAGTAACTAAAACTTGCGAGGAATATTTCTCTCTCAAATTCCTAGTAAATTCCTCGCACTTTCCTAGCAAATTAGCCTTTCCTAATTTCAAAGGAAATCAGTAGCAAATTTTTTTTATATATATACACCTTCCCACTCTCCCATCTCAATCACCAATTCAGAAATTCAAAAAAAACAAAACATAAAAAAATGTTTGGTTCGGAGCATAAAATTTTGCCTTGTAAGGATAGATATATCGGCAGGGAGATCTAGATATTGGTGAAGTTACAAAAGAGTACCGTGATGGTTTGCGCGAATTCATCGATCAGGCAACTAACAACCCCCTAGCGCAGGAGAACGGTAAAATCTTTCGCCCTTGTCAAAAATGTCGGAATGAGAAATTTATTTGGCGGATTTCTCAAAATTTGCAAGGAAATTGCGAGTATCATTCGCAATTCCCTCACAAATGCTTGGGAAAATGGCAAAGTTTGCGAGAGAAATGCTAGTGATTTGCAAGAGAAAAAAAACTATATCTCCACCCCTTCTTTCCTCTCATTTCACTCCAAACTCACTCTCTCTCTCACTACAACCTCTCTCTCTCTACGACCTATCTCGCCAACATTCTCCAACACATATACCAACAAAGTTAGTATTTAAATTATTTTTTTTTATTTTTTTACTAGTTAGTTAACAGTTATGATTTTAGTTAGGATAATAGTTAGGATATCTAAGGAATTTAGTTAAGTAGTTTAGATGAGAATTTGATTCAAATTTGAATACTTTAATTTTTAAATTATTAATGACAATATAAATTATTAAATATAAATAAATTTAAATAAATCAATTCCTAAAATTTTAAAAAAATATTAAAAAAATATTAAAAAAATATTAAATTTTTTTAATTAACTGCAACATATACATTTCAAATATAGATGGACCAGAACTCCTATCAGGCTTTCCTACAGTAGTCGTTGAGGTCTACGCCTAGTACGAATTCGGGACAGGTCCCGAACTCCGTACCATCTACCGGATTTCCGCCGCCTCCGGAGTCTTCTCAGCAGGCCCCACCAGGTCCGCCACCACCAGTAGTGCCGATTACGCTCGACGATCTACTTCAGAGTCCTACTCGGGCTTCTTTGCCGATATTACACCCTGAGCGATCTGCCGGAACACTTTGGTAAGTCCAAATTATTTATTTATTTTAATTTTTTTCTAATAAATATGTGTTTCACTAATGATTTATTTTTTTTATTTGTTTTAGGTTCGACGAGGATGGCTGTGTCGCTGCTTCCATTCGGAAGATTTTCGAGCAGCACTACTCGGCGCCCTACACTAATTGGAACAAGACTCTGCGAGCCGCTGTCGATGAGTGGTTTAGCTCATTCGTGATAATTTTTCTTTTATTTTTTTCTATTTAAAAATAATTATTTTTTATCTACTAATTTTTATTTTTTCAGCAAACACACAATTGGGAACACTCAATCACCGAGATGATCTGGGACGAGTTTGAGAAAAAAGTCAAAGCGTGGCTCCCAGATCAAACCGACCGCTGGAAGTTGAAGTGGAAGAAAGACCCGGACGCGAAGCCCGGGTGGATGAACCCGGACGTTTGGGCCGGCCTAGTCGCTTATTGGACGGCAAAACGCACAAGGTGAAGAGCGATCGGTGTATTTACAGCCCGGAAGAACCTGGAGACACAGTAGAATGATGCGACACACCGAGCAGGTCAACACTCCTTCAGGGCGAAAGTCCAAAAAATTGTAAGTCTGTTTTTTTTATTTAATGTATTAGTATATAAATTATTATATTACTTACGGTAGCTATAATTGCACAGCTTTTGAAAATAAGGCCGATGCTACAAAGTCCGACAACCGTCAATGTCCTAGTTATGCTACAAGAGACGAAGCAGAGGACCGAGGGGACTTTCGTGGATGCGAAGTCCGAGCGCCTCTTCAACGAGGTCACCACGCGGATTGATGCAACCGAGATAGAGATGACGATGGAGAACCCAGATAGCTCAGTTCAATTCACAGGTCTTTCGCAGTTCGAGAAGAACTGCATTTTCGCTGAGGTTAGTAGTCATAATTTTTAATACAAAAATGATACGAATAATTTTTATAATATTAAATATTCTTTATTATTTTATTTTGTAGCTCGCTCCCCGGTCGAAAAGCCGATTTTTTGGCGTTGGTTCACTGTAGTCAGAGGCGACCTTTGCCGCTTCTGATGTTCAACATCCTCCCTGCGCCAACCGGGCCGAGTTTGAGGCAAAGATGCAGCGGGCTAAGACATTGCTAGTGGAGACGCAATCTGAGTTAACCTTCTTCGAAGAGAAGGTTAACTCTCATACTGCGCTTTTCGATTTTAATACGGAATCGAACCCTGCGTTCGCAGCCTTCTATGTGCAGTAGCAGCAGCATGACGAGCAGTGGGAACAGGAGCGCCAACGGCAGCAGCAACAACAGCAGCGGGACCAAGTTTAGATTTTAGGTTTTATTTTATTTTGTTCTTGTAAACATTTTAAAAATATATTGAATATTTTAAATGTTTTTCAATTTTCTTTTTAAAATATTTTAAATATTTTAAATATAAAAAATATAATTATTTTTATATTTAATTTTTTTTAAATCATAATTAGCTAGGAAATTGCGAGTTGTCTCTCGCAAAAGTTACTAGTGTTTTGTGATAGCAGCTCAGTTGCAAACGTTTACACGCAGTATACTCGAAAATTTGCGAGGAAATAGTGAGAATATTTTGTCCTTGCAAATTCTTCGCAAATCATGATTTGCGAGGAACTTGCAAGTAAATGTTTCCTCGCAAATCAGTCTTTTTCTTGTAGTGAAACTTGAAGTTGAAGTCTCATGTGAGACTTCATAGTGAAGTATCATAACGTCGTGGGAGATTTCACTTTGAAGTCTCATCTGAGGCTTCGCATTCAATTATCTAACTACGTTTTTTATTTGTTTGTTGTTGCAATAGGTTTGTGTCATGGCGGAAAAAGATAAGAAACTCGATAAGAGACTCGCAATAGAGGAGAAGCTAGATTTCCCACCAAGGTTATTCACAAAAGGTGATGAGCCAAATCATAAAAAAAACATCCAAATATTTAGATCTTCACCAAAGTTGTTTGATGCTATGAAGGACTTCTGCCAGGCGAATGAGACAAGATTTGGCACTCTAGATTGGGTGTCTTCTTACAATACCACGAGAAGAAGGTATCATGGGCATCGAGGCTGGGCCATTATATGCTCACATTCCAACTGGCCTGCCATAAGAAGAATGAGATATGGAGTCTCATTGGCACAACTACAATCAGGTTATCTTTTAACGAGTTTGAATTCATCACATGACTCAACTGTGATTAAATAGAAAATGTTATGTACCTTGAGGTTGAGGTGACATATGAGATGAGAGAGTTTTGGGTTATGCTTGGTTATTTGCATAGGCTTTCATGCATTCTAAAGCTCATTTAGTATGTGTTTTAGTTGCATTTAGGTTGTATATAATGCATTTAAGTGTTAGAATTCATATAGTTTCATAATTGAGTATAGTTTAGGATTATTCGCATTTCTCTGCATTTTGTAAGGGAATATCTCTTGACGAGAAAGAGAGGACTTTAGAACTTGATTCGTGGCGGAAACGAAGTGAACAACAAGCATTAATCAAGGAAAAATGAAGAAGAATCAAAGGAAACAAAAGGGAATGAAGATGAATCAAAAAAAAGTAAAAGAGAACGAAGAAGGATCAAAATGGAGCCAAAGATGTGTGTGGAGCCATGAAGCTTGAATGTTGATTCAAAGATTTATGAATAGAAGCAAAGAAGAGAAGAATCATTTGGAATCAACATATGGTAGACCTTCTAAGGAGGAAGTAGGTGCAAATAATATGCCATTATGATGGCAATCAAAAATGCAAGAAGATGTTGCTGCCCATAGTGACCAGCTGTCGACCTTGAGGTCGACAGTAGCCCACTTTTTGGCGACAACAACACACTTTGACGGGATATATTGTTTCTAGGGCACCTTCTCTTCCCCCTTCCCTATAAATACTCTCTCTTAGCCACCAAGAACACTTATGCTACCTAAGCTCTTGTATTTAGTTTGTTCTTGTGTTTCTAAGATTGATTTAAAGATTTGTAAACACTTTGTGCTTGGATCTCTTTTAAATCATTCATGTGTTTCTCCTCTCTTTGAATCATTGTTCTTCCTTGTTCTTCATCAAAGTCTCTTCATTTTTCCAAGATTCTTCCTTTCTTACAAAGTTGGAACTTTTGTTGGATTTCTTTGTGTTTCTTTGCTTTTAATCACCTCTCATCATCTCTTCTCACCTTCTTCTCACTTTAAGCATGAATTTTCAAGAAGCTTGTGAGACTTCTTGGTTATCCATGGGCCTTAGTGAGTAGAACATATTGGATATTGAATTGGTATGTTAGGGAGTGATTACGTGGTTAGATAATGATGTCTAAGGATAGATTGAACTTAGATCTCTATGGTTTAGGTATTCTTAATGCTAGATCTAGGATAAAAACTTGATCTTTATATGTATGCATTTCATGGATGAGAGGTGTTCGATGAAATGCCTAGGAGAATCTAAAGTATGCTAAACTTAGCTTAGCCAACGGGAGTTGTTTCCTAGGGTTTTCAGTGACTATATGGACTTGTTCTTAATGATTCCTAAATAATTTATCATTTGCAACAAGCGAGAGTTGAGTGAATGTAATCAATATGGAAATGGTCTATTGTCATGAGAGTGGATTAGGCTAGTAATGAGTCCTTGGTTGTGAGACTAGTTCTTTTGATTGACTCCTTTATTTTTAGTTAGCCACTTGATTACCCCTTCTCAAACGCCAATCCAAGTTCCACTTCTACATCGTTTAAAGTCTTGTTTAGTGTGTTTATGTTGTGTTGCATGTTCTTTACTATCTTTGTGCCGCCACTTTATCCCCCTTTTTATTTGCTTAGCTTAGGAGATATTGTGTATTCATATTGTTTGAGTCTCTAGTTCTCGTGGGTTCGACCCTTAAGTTAATCACTAGCGAAATCTAGCCGCATCACTTGGAACGAGTGTGGAGGTAGGACCAAGCTATGATGCGTTGGTGGAAGCGCGTGCCCGCTGCGAGTTTTGGGAGCTGGAAGATAAGTTGAGGTTGGACTATCTTGCCATCATTACCAGCTGCATTGATGCACACTCACATGCTCAGGCGATAAATGTAAATCTTGCTAGGTTGGTGATGGATCTGGATAGTTTTTTTGACTACTCTTGGGGAAGAGTGGCATTTAAGAAGGTGATTTCTTCGGTGAAGGAGACCGATATAACCAAAACTTATCATATCCACGGGTTTGCCCAAATTCTGCAGCCTTGGGCTTACTTTGCTCTTCCGGGACTTGATGTTGATCTTGGAAGTCCATTTGATCCTATTCCAGAGATACCTCTGCTTGCTTACAGGGGATCAAAAGGCAGGAAAAACATCAGGGGTTACATGCTTAAACAGGTATATATCTATATAAACAATCAAAATGTCTGAGACTTCAGCTTGAAGTCTCATAAGAGACTTCAGCTTGAAGTCTCATAAGAGACTTCACTTTTTGTAGTTTTTGTATTTTCTTTTCTAAAAAATCGGATGACTAAATTTAAAATTTTATAGTTTATATAAATAATTTATATAATTTTATTGGTTTTTAATTTTATCATTTTATGTTTTTGTGTTTTTGTAACAAATTTATTTTGAAAATATTAATATTGTAATATTATTATTTTAAAAATATATAGTTAATAAAATTGATAAATAATTAAAATAATAACCAACGTCTAAGCAACTCAAATGCTATAACTGTTTTCAAACCGTTGTATTTGAAAACAGTTTTGGTATATTAATAATAAAAATTATTTTAGTTTGTTTGGATATTAAATTTTAGGAGTATTATTGAACATATATATAGAGTTAAACTAATTATAATTATAGTTAATATTAAAGATATAATTGTCATTAGTGAATTTGTTAGGATTAATGTCATTTTACGTAGTATAACCAGGCCTGACCCTGAAAAGCTTTAAAAATTTTAGGCTGAAAGTCTATAAAAATTTTTGGGCCATTTGTTTTGGACTTTTTAAGGAAAAAAATAAAATTAAAATTTGTACATACATTTAGTCGAACCTGTGACTTCAAACTTAAATAACCATATCTATTTACCACCTGAACTAATAGAAACTTTTACCAAAAAATGGTTGATTTTTCAATTATAATTATGGGATCGGAAGCTGTTGCTTATGTAGCTTCCTATCAGGGCCGGACCTGAGTATAACACATCATATCAAAATTACTTGTAAAAGATATTTCTCTTTTAATAAAATAGATGATAAGAAAATAGTTGATAGTTATTAAATTGGTAATTATAGTACTACAATAATACACAGTTTTTTTATCGTCTGTAGTGTAATGGCAAGTGATTCCTCTCACTAGAGGTAAGTCCAAAGGTCGAACATTGGTTCAGTGTGCAACCACTGACCACTTGCTCCTCTCTAATCATACATAGTTTAAATAGTTATTATTTTTCAAACTTTGTTCTCTTGAACTGTTTGTAAAAGTTAGTAAAAATTGTTTTCGTCAGCTGGTCAATAGTTAAGATATTATAAATGTTGTATAAACTAACTAAACTGAATTAACGTAGTTAAAGTTACTAATTGGGTGGATGTGAGAGCATCTCCATCCTGGGTATCTTAACCTAAAAATCCTTAAATACCTTAGTTAAGGATTGATCCTTAACTATTCACGGACACGTGGCGGTCCGTGATTGGTCGAATTTTTTTTTTTTTTTTTAATAATAAAATGGTGGGACCCATGAATAGTTAAGGATTTTTTGAGAGGTTCATGGATGGAGATGCCCTAAAAACTAACGAAAAACATTTGCGTGTCACCTACAAAATAAATCATCTATGTAATGTATCAAAATGGCATGAAAACTTTTTCATTATAAGATAATCCAAACACATGATTACCATTATTAGTATCTATAATCTATTATGGTAGAGAGATAAGAGAACAGATTTATGACGCTAACACGTTACGAGTTCGATTTATCTGCTGCACGAAACTACTTCACATTGTTCTTGGACATCACACCAATATAGATTTTTACTTTTAGTCAATTTGAATATCCTGAGAGACAATCTATACGTGGAATGCACATACACCTTCCTAAAAGATTAGTCTGAATCAATTAAGACATAGATGACCTCTAAATTATAAATAAAAAAATAAATGTAAAAAGGTAAATTTATGTTGACGTGTTTTTTTTCTCAGTACATATTAACAAAAAAATATGTGCTATATAAATTAGAAATTTGTATCTAGATGATGCAGAAATACAACTATCAGACTCCACATCCTGAGTATTTTTTTAATATTTTATATTGTGTAATTATTTATTCTATTACTCATAAAATAACGCAAATAGTTGTAAGGCTTCGTGGGTCTTCAATAATCAAAATAATGGATAGATGAGAAGATACAGTTTTATAGTTATTTTATTATACAAGATTATGATCATGGCATGATATGGAGTATATTATAATAGACGATAAAAGATTTTCGACGTAGCTGTACCACATGATAAGTCGTTAGGTCATACGTTCAGAATGAATTGGATTTGCCTAGTGCTATAGTCTACTCGTAGGACAATTCTCCTTTTCTTTATAAGTTCAATAATTCAACATTTTTAGGTGATATAGTGGAAAAGTATATCATTAATGTTTAGTATTAGACATTATATATAGGGATGGCCAAAAACAATACTGCGTGACCTTATTCACCAATGGCAAATTCGGTAAGATAAAAAGAAAAGAAGGAAAGGAATCGTATCAACTATGTTAGAATTTGATAGATCTAGAATTGTAGTATGAAAAATATTTTAGAGAAAGAGAAAAAAGAGAAGAGAGAGATTCAAGGAATTGTATATTTTCCAAGATATAGAGAACTATTAAAGCAATATTTGACAATAAAAATAATAAAGGAGATAGATCTACACAATCTCCAATGTAAATTCAAAATTCAAATTTTAAATTTTCCCACTTTTCAGCCGGAGAAAAAACCTGAGAAAACTTGATCAGATCTGATCAGCACAACTTCACATGACTTCTAGAAAACTTGAGAAAACTTGACAGATCTGATCAGCCCAACTTCACATGACTTCTCCAACTTCATTTCCCAAACTGGAGAACCATGTAGAACTTGGTATATTTTGATTGCTTCATTCTCAATATTCTCCCTCAAGCTTAACTATGGAAAAATCCTTTGGGACAAAACCACACTTAGGAAAAAGAGTACAAATCATCATGGTTAGAGGTCTTCATATCCGAATGTTGGTGAGTCCAAGTCTTGGGAAGATAAACTCACATATCTTTTTGCTTGTAGCTTTAGTGAAGATATCAGCTAGTTGGTCTTCACTTCTTGTGTAGCATGGTAAGATGACCCCTTGTTCCACCATTTTTCTAACCTTGTGACAATCCACTTCAATGTGCTTCGTTCTTTCGTGGAACACCGAATTAGATGCTATATGTATTGCCGCTTGATTATCACAGTGCATTGTGATCGGTCTTGATGACTCTATACCCAAATCCGTGAGTAAGTTCTTAATCCAAATCAACTCATTCGTGAGTTTTCTCATAGCCCGATACTCGGCCTCAGCACTCGAACATGACACCACCTTTTGCTTCTTACTCTTCCAAGTAACCAAGTTTCCTCCTGTGAAAGTGCAATAGCCGGTAGTAGATCTTCTATCATTCCTATCTCCGGCCCAATCCGCATCACAATATCCTACTATCTTGGTATCCTTGTTACAACCCATCCATACTCTTTATTCCGAAAACCCACTCAAGTAATTAAGGATTCTATCCACCATGTTCCAATGATGAACTTTTGGAGCTTGCATATGTTGGCTTACTTGATTCACAGCAAAGCAAATGTCCGGCCTCGTGATGGTCAAATAGATGAGCTTCCCAACCATTCTCCTATATAGCTTGGCATCTTCAAACGGCTTATCTTCAAACTCCCCCTCTCGCAAGACCTTGTACCCATCTTCAAGAGGTGTCTTGGCCATTTTTCCTTCAAGCTTACCTAACTTATTCAATAAATCAAGTGTGTACTTCCTTTGAGATAGAAAGAGCCCCTCTATCGACATACTTCTATCCCTAGGAAGTACTTTAACTCACCCAAATCTTTAAATCAAAAACAGATTTGAGATATACCTTTGTGGCTTGTACACCTTCCTTGTCACTATCGGTGATGATGATATCATCAACATACACAAGAACGACTACTATACCGTTTGGACTTGGAAGAGTGAAAAATGTATGATCGGCCTCTGATTTTCTAAAGCCTCTTCCATTAAGTGTGGTACTTAGCTTGTGGTACCATGCTCTTGGTGATTGCTTGAGTCCATAGATAGCCTTCTTCAATCTTAACCCATTTCCGGGTTGGAAAATGTGTTCTAATCCCGAAGGAGGATACATATATACTTCATCTTCTAGTTCTCCTTGAAGAAAAGCATTCTTGACATCCATTTGCCATAAGTCCCATTCTAGATTTGTTGCAAGTGAGAAGACCACTCGAGTAGTATGAAGTTTGACCACGGGTGCAAAGGTGTCAATATAGTCTTCTCCACATACTTGAGTGAACCCCCTTGCAACTAGTCTCACTTTGTGCCTCTCAGTTGTTCCATCACTCTTGTACTTGATGGTGAAGACCCATTTACTTAACACGACCTTCTTTCCCTTTGGAAGTTCAGACTCAAACCATGTTTCATTTGCATCCATAGCTTTATGCTCATTTCCAACCGCATCTCTCCAAACTTTATGCTGTTTGGCTTCTTCATACGTTCTTGGTATGAATTGTTCATCCAAGTTTGCCATGAAAAATTGATGTTCTTGAGGATACATGGCTAGAGAACAAGTGGCTTGAATTGGATGAGCCATGGCCTCATGATTGTAATACACCTTTGTGTCTACCCATTTTGATAGTTTTCTTATCCTTATGCCTCTCCTTAGGGATAAAACCTGACCTTCTTGGACTTCTTGAGCATCATCCTCAAACTTTTCTTGGTCCTCTTCTCCTTGAGCTTCTTCTTGGATAAGACTTTCGGTCTCTTCTCCTTGAGCTTCTTCTTGGATAAGACTTTCGGTCTCTTCATGGACTTCCCTTTGATCATGATCGAAAGAAGAATCCTCTTGACTTTCTTCTTGATTTCCCCCTTCATGATAAAGGGGAATGTCTTCTTGTGGAGATTATCCAGATGATTCTTTCCTACCAGGAGTTTCTGAGCAACTAATGCCGAGATTTTGAAGTAATACTCTTAGATGTTGAGCTCTATCCGAAGGTGAGCTTGAAATATCCTTCAAGTTGTCCCAATTTCTTTCTTCAAAATATCCTTTTGATTCCATAAAATGAACATCCCTAGACACCATCATCTTCTTAGTTTCTGGAACATAACACTTATAGCCCTTTTGTGTATTTGAATATCCAATGAACATTGCCTTTGTGCTTTTAGCTTCAAGTTTGTTTCTTAATTCTTCGGGAACTAATACAAAACACACACAACCAAAAACACATAGGTGATTAAGAGATGCTTTAGTCTTGTTTAGTACCTCAAATGGAGATTTTTCTTATAGAATTTTGGTGGGAGTTCGATTAATGAGATAACATGCGGATGTAACGGCATCACTCCAAAATTTCTTTGGAACATTTGTGTGGAACATCATAGATCTCGCCACCTCCATGAGATGCCTATTCTTTCTTTCTGCTACTCCATTTTGTTGAGGAGTATAAGGACAACTCGTTTGATGAAGGATCCCATGTTTGTTGAGATGAGATTTGAATTGATTGCTTATATATTCTCCTCCATTTTCGGATCTAAAAATCTTAATCTTGGCATTAAAATGGTTAGACACATAATTCTGAAAATTAATAAAGGCCTCCAGGACTTTATCTTTCGATGGCATGAGAGTAATCCATGTATATTTTGATTTTTGATCAATGAATGTGACAAAATATTTATGATTGTCTCTAGATAAACATGGGGCTGTCCACACATCCGAATGAACAAGATCAAAGCAGTTTTCATAAATAGATTCAGACTTTGGAAAAAACAGTCTTGCAATGTNAAAGCAATTTTCATAAATAGATTCAGATTTTGGAAAAACCGTCTTGCAATGTTTACCTAAAACACAAGCTTCACATTCATGATTTTTAAACAAAATACTAGGAAATAACAACTCTAATGCTCTAGAATGAGGATGTCCTAATCTAGCATGCCATAATGCATTATTGTCCGACAAAGAAACAGATTTAAAAGCAAGAGGTAAATCAAGCAATGGCTTGGTATCTTGAAGCATAAACAAGCCATCCTTTGTGGTTCCTTTTCCAAACACATTACTTGTCTTAATATCCTGAAAAAGAACATCATTAGGACTGAAAATAACATTGCAATTAAGATAATTAGTGGTCTTTTTCACAGAGAGTAAATTTGAAGTAAAACTAGACATGTAAAGAGCTTTAGATTCCTTATTAAATAGCCTAAGAATTCCTTCTCTTTTAATTAGAACACCATGACCGTTTGCTACTATAACATTCCTAATGATGGTTTCACGATTTTAAGCAAGTTCTTATCACTAATTATATGATGAGATGCACCAGAATCTACAATCAATGGTTTAGTGATATTGGATGCAAGAAATGATTTACCAAACACATTACCGGAATTCTCTTTTAAAGCTTGAATGAGTGCATTGAGGTCCGATTTCTTCACCATTTCGGATTGTGCCCTCATCATAGAGGCTGCTAGAGCCTTAAACTCCCCCTCTTTGTCATGAGAAGAAGAGCTAGTAGGCTCTTAATTACCCTTTACCGCCGCATGTGCTCTCTTGGGCTTGAATCCGACGAACTTTGGCTTTAGATGGGGATGTAAGATCCAGCAACCTTCCTTTTTATGTCCCTCCTTCTTGCAATGGTCACACTTCTTTCCCTCATCACGTTTGTAATATCCTTTGTTAGCCATGACAAGCTCCTCTTTTCCCCCAAAAAGTCCAAGAGCACCTTGTTCTCTTTGGATTTGCGCACATACATGCTCAAGAGAGGGAAGTCTTTCAGCTCTTAGGATGTGTTTGATGAGGTCATTGTAGATGGGACTCAAAGTCAAGAGGAGACCGAACACCTTGTCTTGCTCTCTTCTTTCATTGAGAATGATAGGATCGGTTGTACTTGGTCTTAACATCTCCAATTCCGCACATAAAGATCTAAATCTTCCAAAATGTTGTTTGAACTCCATCTTCTCTTGGCTCAGCTCATTGATGGCTCTTTTGACCTCAAACACTCGGCCAATATTAGACAGATTTCCATAGACTTTCTTGAGTGTGTCCCGTAGCTCCTTGGCGGTTTCACAATAAGAATATGCTTCTAAGATGGATGCTTCAAGAGAGTTTTGGAGAATGGACAGCACCTTTTGGTCCTCTTGGAACCATTTTTCTTCATCAACAAGGATTATTTCCTTGCCTTCTTCTTCTTGGCTTTTGGTCTTGGGAGCTTCTTGTTCTTCTACATGCTTCCACAAGTCTTGGCCACACAAGGCTAATTTTGTAAGCCTTGACCATAGGAGATACTTTTCTCCTTTTAGAGTTATTGGAATGACAAGAATCTTTGAGTTGTCCATGACTGTTTTCTAGCTCAAAAATCCGAGAGTTTAAGAGGAAAATGAGAAGATTTTAGTATAGAAATTAGGAAGAAGAAAAGATTTGCGGAAATTGTGTAGAATATAAGGTAGAATAAGAGGATAATTTAGAGAATTTGAGCACCAAGCTCTGATACCATGTTAGAATTTGATAGATATAGAATTGTAGTATGAAGAAAATTTTAGAGAAAGAGAGAAAAGAGAAGAGAGAGATTCAAAGAATTGTATATTTTCCAAGATACATTATTGTTACAACAATGGTCTCTTTAAGTAGAACCATTAAAGCAATATTTGACAATAAAAATAATAAAGGAGATAGATCTACAAAATCTCCAAGGTAAATTCAAAATTCACAATTTAAATTTTCCCACTCTTCAGCCGGAGGAAAACCTGAGAAAACTTGATCAGATCTGATCAGCACAACTTCACATGACTTCTGGAAAACCTGAGAAAACTTGATCATATCTGATCAGCCCAACTTCACATGACTTCTCCAACTTCATTTTCCAAACTGGAGAACCATGTAGAACTTGGTATATTTTGATTGCTTCATTCTCAATAAACTATATAATTGTATATACACTAATCTAATATTGTGCACACAAACAAGAAACATTAGTCTCATCATATTAACTTCTTCGCATTTACTCTTGAAAGCTTTCTTGAAGAGTATCAAACAGTTACTGATGCTACTGAAAATCAAGACATACCACTTGTGTTGACGAAACTTCATGAGAGTATTTTACAAAAAAAAAACTTCATGAGTGTTTTCTAAATCGTGAATCAAAATTTTTTGCTACATTCCAGTCATCTCCTTTATCTCCTACATCAGCAAATGTCGTCCTCATTCACAACATTAATTACTTCAACAATCGGCCTCCAAACATGATAAAAATAACAATCCTCAAGACCAGCTAGGTCATACCTCAGTTCACTTGTAGATGCCTTCAAACACAGCAAGGATCGAGTACGTTTACTTGTATGTATGTCGACCACGTGCTTGTTACCGCCACAAGGCACTTGTCAATAAACAATTGACTATCTTGCTGCTCGATTTGTAATTAAAGACCTAAAACATCTCAACTACTTTCCTGGTGTCGAGGCAACTCATACATCTCAGGATCTACATATGATGTTATATCCAATATTTTCTTGCTCAGGCTACCATAATCAATTTAAGATGGTGGTTATGACGTTGCCTTCATCTCAATGTCAATTATGATACAACATTTTCTGATCCACAAGAATATATAACGGTGGTTGGCGATTTGCAGTATTTGGCTCTCACTCACCCGTAAACTATCAACAAACACTCTCAATTTATGCATCGGTTAACTACAGACCACTAACAAACCGTTATGCAAGTCTTACGATATTTTTAAAGCACTACATCACATGGTATCCTGCTCCAAAAAAGAGTGACACCTACAACTAGATGTTTTCTCGAATGATAATTAAGCTTGTGGAGCTGATATTTGTATAAATTGCATAGTTTTTGCATTAGATTATGTAGCATTTTCTCATAATTCTAAGTCATTTTAGATATTTTAAAGATTGTTTGCGAGTCATAAGTCGTTATTAGGCATCTTAGGTTCGCATTTTGTTCGTGTTTTCCCCTTCTCTACTCTATTTTAGGTCACTTGGATCAAAAAGGACGGAAAGAACTCTCGAGAACAAGTCCTGAAAGCTAAGGATTCAGAATCAACTCTCCGGCAAGCTAACCTGGCGGCCCACGCCTCCGATGCACTGCCCGCCAACCTCAACCAGGGAATCCCGGCGGTCCACGCAGAGCATCTGGCGGCCCACACCTCACTTGCACATACCGCCAGGCACTCCCATCTTTTCCCCTGCAGTCTGGCGGTTCACACACAAAATCCTGGCGGTCCACGCTCATGTTGCATCGCCTGCCAGCCTCCTCCAACACAATCTGGCGATCTGCACAGCTCTTCCTGGCGGTCTGCATCGCTCGCTAGCCACCTGAAATACATTAAAAAAACCCAAGATCCAACCTGATTTGTCTCAGGTCGACCTAATTCAAAATATTAGTATAAATACAATTCTAAACATTTGTTATACCCAAGTTTTTAATTCTCTTTGCCTCTTTTGTGAAGATCACAACCATTTGTGAATCTTGATGATCTATTAGCAAAGTTTGAATTTTTAACTTCTTCTTCTTCTTATTTAATCATGGTTTGTCTTTCTATTTGTGTTTCTATTGAATCCATGATTAGTGAGTAGTTATTTGTGATCTATAGGTTAGTTAGATTAGGCTAGATCTAGATGTTTACTATGTTGTTGAGGGCTAGATTCTTATAGATTCATATGATTAAGGAATGCTTAGTGCTAGAATGAAGTGATCAATCCGTTTCTAGATTTAAGGAATTTCACACACGAAAGATGTTTGATGAAATTCTTAAGAGAACCTGAAGATTGCTTAACACTCTTAATTATAGGAATGGAGGATTAAGGTGTTTAGTAGGCTTTGGGCTTATGTTTAATGACTAATGATTGTTAAATTGCTATCGATATATTGATTCAATTTATGATCATTAGATGAATTAATATCATGGAAACGAGTTAATTGATTATTGCCTTGCCTTTGAATGAAGTTTTATTGCTTAGTACTTGCATCTTAGAAGCATTTAGACTACTTAATCATATTGCCTAATCCATGAATTGCATCTTGTTTCCTTATTTGAATCTTCATTTCATATCGTTTGTTTCTTACATTTTTTTTTGTTCTACTTGTCTTGTGCTTGAATTTGGTTTAAGAAATGTTTAGAGAATCAAATAACCTTATTTTGTCAATTTAGCTTAATAGTAGGTTTCTTAGAACTAAGTGTGTTGAATTGCTCTTTGTGGATCGATCTCGCATCTATGCTACAAGAGATAGTTTGTTCTCTTGCAGTTTAATCTCGAAAGAGATAAAATCTCTTATCAGGCACTGATGATTATGTCTCCACAAATGTATATGTGGTTTACCTTGAGAGCTAACTATATCTTGGTCATCAAATGATGTGATCATGACCAACAAAGGAACTGAAGAAGTTACGAAGATGGAGCAGCAACTTGAACCAGAGATTAATGGAGTTAAAGAAGGAGAAAAGGAGTCGCTTGAAGCTGCGGAAGAAGAAGACAAAGACTTACATGTTCCTCTTGGTCCAATGACTCGGTCCAAGGCTGCAAGTTTCAAGTAAACTTTACAACAACTCTTATACACTATCCAGGATAGTCTTGAGTATGCTTATCCAACTACTCTGGTTGTGATTCAAGCTGCTTGAGCAAGTTATGAAGAGAGGTGTTGTGACTTACACTCTTTTCTCCTTCACTTGGTTTTGTCCCAATGAGTTTTCCAAGTAAGGTTTTTAATGAGGTACGACTACAACACTTAAATAAAAGACCTCTTGATAAAATTAAAGTCCAAGATAAGTGATTTATTCTATGCTCAAAGGAGGTGACAAAAATCAGAGGAGAGGAGCCAATTTTTATGATCAAACTTAGTTTTAGTGTCTGTTTTGATTTTCGAGGCTTTGTGCATGTACAAACCTTTATTTCTCTATTTCTCTCTCTCTCTCTCTCTCTCTCTCTCCCTCTCCCTCTCCCTCTCTCTCTCCCTCTCCCTCTCTTTTCTTCTTTATAATTTTGTGGCCTCTATTGTAGAAAACTCATCTTCTACTCTTATTCTAAAACTTTCTTTCTGAAATTCGTTTGATCAAAAGCTTGTTTAGTGATTTGGATTCTGTCCTTGCATTACAAGCACAACTCTGAAAGTCTAAAAGTGATTACACACCTCTTATAAGTTTCTAACAATTTATTCTTACACGCTTTTTAAGTGTCTGATCCAGAAAGTCCTGAAGTGATTCTGCAACTTCAAGAAGTTTCACTCGATTCATTCATTCAAAACAGTGTACAAGTCCTTAGTTTTCTGATCTTCATCATCACAACACATGGAGTGCATCAAGGGACATGATCCTCTCATCTAGGATCACATCAAGTTGTGCTTGTAATGCAAGGACATAATCCGAATACACTAAACAAGCTTTTGATCAAACAGATATTAGAAGAAAGTTTTAGAAAAAGAAAGTGTTTGATGATTTTTCTACAATAGAGGCCACGAAATTATAAAGAAGAAAAGAGAGAGAGAGAGAGAGAGAGAGAGAG
>OVAN01005136.1:0-24147 GCA_900406275.1 Anastatica hierochuntica | reverse complement strand
CACATTAAAATAATTGGAAAATTAATTAAAATCCTAGTCATCCCGTCGACCGATGAAATTATAACGATTAATTTAAAACCTTCTCTATGGACGACACGTCAACATTCTAAATAAATAAACTTCTCTTTTAATATATAAGGATTTATTGCAATTTTCAAGTGTGATATATTCTCGACAACAAATTATGATACTTAGTCAAGTTAAGATGTGATTTTGTTGACAAAATTTATATTTAAATGTGTAAAAAGAATACAAAACAAACAATACACACTACTAGATAAATAGCGGCGTCTACAAAATGGATGATATTTATTCATATTTTTATTTTAATTTTAATAGATAGAATGTTTAAGAATAATTAAAAAAATGAACAATGAATGGAAAACTCGTCTGAGAATAACAAACTCAATCGTTGTGTGTTTTTATAACCTTATGAAACATGCATTAATGAAAGTGACATCAATAAAAAAATTGTCACCAAGAAATTGTTGCAGTAGCTTTTGGACGAGGTGAACTTGTTATTATATGGAATCCATCTTTCTAGTTTTATCCATACCATATTTGAATTAAGATACCTTGGAAACAAAGAGTTTTGATCTGATAAGATTTTCTTGTTTTCTATAGTTACCTTCAGTTGCTTTGTAAGCTCATTAGAGTGCACTACGTTGCAACCTTTATATTATTGACAAGCTCGTGTACTGCTGTAATTACCACTTAGACAAAACCAAGAAAATTTTATTTTCTTTGGGTTTTAAATGAGTGACTTAATTAACCGATCTCCATTGCAAATTACTCATCAGATTACATATTTCTACTTGTTTGAACAACATAAGGTCATAAATCATAGTCCAAAGCTTTGAGCTATCTCCAGATCAAATACGGATCAACAAAAATCCTTATCCGTACAATATGGACCATATCTACAATCAACATTTCGGTTCATCCACTTTGTTTGATAAATCCTACATACTGATTATGATTCATGTCACTAACAATTCAAATCCGTGAAGGTGTGTATTATCTTAAACTAACCCAATGCACAAAGTTAATCATAAAATCACTAAGAGAATTTAAGACTGAAGAAAATATAATTGTAAGGCAAAAACCGAGAACAATGAGATATCTAAATCGAAGAGATAATTTAAGAAAATTTGGTAAGAAACTATGAATTTGTATACAAATTTTTGACTCGCATTGAACCATAGATTATGATTTCGCTAGTGTGTACTTCCTCTCTCGATAAACTCGATGCTATGAAGGTATCTACAATTATCATTTCTCAAAACAACGATAGATATGAACATAATCCATAAATGCTTGGAAACTTATAAATAGAAAATGATTCAGAGAAAAAAAGGAACTTCGTTCAAGAAAAAATCAATTTAATGCCATAAATATTTGTTTTGATCGCCTCATGAACCAATAAAAACATCTTAATTTGACTTAAATTCATGCTTGTATGTCAACTTCTTATCACACGAAAAAAGCTGAGGTATCATCTCCTAAAAAGGCGCAAACGTTATTATAGTATTGATTAGTGTAAATGGGATATGTGGTTATACTAGTTAACTATACAGGTAGGCATTGGGTTTTCGGATCGGTTTGGGTTGGATATTTTAAGTTTCTAGTAATTCATATATAAGGTTTTAGGAACCTACAAAATATCAATTCTTATCGTATCTTTACTGGTTTGATTTGATTTGGATATTTTAAAAAGGAACCAACTCATAAACTAACTTTTAAGTATCAATCTGGATTAGTTATTTTTGTATTCATAGTAAATGAAATAACTAAGAATACCTTAAAAACATGAAATGTCGTATCTCTCAGAACACAAGCGATTGAAAAGGCGACTCTCAACAAAGTTTTTTCAAAGGATTTTATGTGTTCCTAAGCCGCCGGTTTTCCTTTTTTCAATATCTTTGTGTTTATAGATTAGGTTAATAAAGTTTCTTCCTTTTGATGACGATTTTATTGGGTTTCGCCAGTTTGATTTTCTCTTTTGGTGAGTGTTTTCTTACGATCGACTTGCGATAGTCGTAGACTTCTCTTCTCGACATCTTTTTGTTGCTCTCGTGGCAAGGCAGTTTTATTTCTTCTGATAATTATCCGGAATGATGCATTTTACCGATCCAAATATCATATCTCCAAACCACCATGGCCACCGCCATGGGAAGAGATGTCCGGGCTGACGCAAAATTTTGATCTCATATGGTCTTTTTTGTTCTATCCTGGTGAATCGAGGAGGTGTCTCTTCATGACACCGTTTCGTGTAAGTGGTTCGAAGTATGAATCGGAGTCCATTACAAGGATGTCATTCGTTCAAAATTTGACTACATTGACGAAGTTTTCGGGGCAACAACTTAGGTCTAGCCTAAATGGGTTAACTGTGTGATGCATTTCACATGCCCGTGGAGTGATTTTGATTGTCTCAGTATGTGTTTTACCAGTGCGATCATCTTTCGTGGAAGAGAATTTGCTGGAAAGGACGAATAGTGTGGATGTCTCAATAAAAGATGAAGTGGATATTATGTACGACGAATTTGTGCAAGACATGAGTATCATCAATAATATCGGTTTACCATGGTTTTTTTATCGAAAAAAAGATAGCTAAAAATGACGATCTCATTATGTTGGGATTGACTCTGGAGAAGGAAAAAACAAGTCATTTAACCTGTTGCCGAGTAATACTTCGTTCTCGAAAGTATCATGGAAATTCGCTTCTTCATTGTTCTATTTAGTGTTTTGTTGGGTATTTGTGAATGATGTATTTGGATTTACTCTGTCGATGTATTATAGATGAATGTATCAATTCTTGTGTATAATTTGCAATCCATAAATTAGTTTGATGTTAAAAAAGAAAAAAAACCCTAAAAGACTTAAAATATATGTCTCCAACAGTAAGAGACTCTCATAATTTCTTTTTAAAAAAGAATATTATTTTAATAATTATTATTCTATTTATTTTTTAGACCAATCAAGAAATGACAAGCGTGAAGATAGTCTCTAATAGAGAGACTTGAGTCTCTTGCTAGAGAAACGATTCTCTCTTTTTCTTTCCCCCTCTCTTACTTTTTGAATTTTTGTTTGAGAAATTCTCTAGAGAGACCTCCGGTGTTCTAAAAAACTAATATATCTAGGTTTATAACTATAAATTTAAATATTTATGTTATTTTAAATATAAATATAATAATAACCTCAAGTATACTATTACATTTTTAGATACTAATTCATATCTCAATTTGATACTGGTTAGATATTTTACAAATGGTAGTTTAGTTTGCTATCGAATTTTTCGGGTCAGTTCAATTTGGATACCCTATAACCGGATATTTTGTCCAATCCTAGTTGATTGTCTAAATCAATCAAGCTAGTTAAATGTATTGAACCTTAGGATCCACATCTTAAAGACTCAAAGTTTTAGGACGAAAAACCCTTTTGTTGCTTTAGAAAACTAACTCAAAAACTAAAGCTTTTGATCTTTTTAAAATTCATAAGTTATGTCACAACTTGACATCTCCTTATATAGAGACCGTAAAAAAATTTCTTAATCCTATTAAAACAACTTAAATATAAATATTTAGATAATTCCTAAATATATCTACTAAATCCTAATATCTCGAGGACTTATAATTTTATAGGATTAGATTTAGCTTGCAGCTAAAATTATGTTCAAGTTGAATTCAACATTCTCCCCCTTAAACTTAAACTCCCCTCTCGCCAGGTCTTAAACACCAATAAAATCTCTCATCTCTTTGAACTTAACTCTCCCAATTGCTTTTGTTAGGATGTCAGCCTTTTGTTTAGTTCCTAGAACAAGTTCTACCTCAACTTGTTCATTCTCGATACGCTCTCTAATAAAGTGATACCTCATGTGTATGTGCTTACCTCGACCGTGGAACACTAGATTCTTAGTAAGTGTTATTGCAGACTTGTTGTCAATACGAATTGTCACTTTCTCACACTTCTTTTCGATAACTTCACTTAGAAATTCCTGCAGCCAAATAGCTTGTTTTATTCCCTCTGTAGCTGCTATGAACTATGTCTCACAAGAGGACAACACCACACTTTCTTGCTTCTGTGAACACCAAGTAATTGGACACTCATCCAAGTAAAAAATATGTTCGGTTGTACTTTTACCATCATCAACGTCCACATTGTGTGAACTCTCGATATATCGACCTATCTTGTATTTGCTTTTAAAAGTGAGCCCAAAAGAGAGAGTTCCACGCAAATACCTCATTACATGCTTTAAAGCAGCGCCGTATGACTCCTTGGGCTCGAGCATGTAACGACTCAATACCCCGATGCTAAAAGACATGTTTGGTCGTGTATGAAGCAGATAACGTAAGCATCCAATCCTTCTCCTATATCTCTTCTCATCGATCGCATTTTCCTCATGAGCTTTAGACAATTTAAGATTCTTATCCATCGGCACATGTGAATGGTTACACCCATCCATTCTAGACTCTTCAAGGATCTTTAACGCATACTTTTTTTTAAGTGATACCTCCTTCGTTTTGTCACACTTCAAAACCAAGGTAATACGTTAACTTCCCTAAGTTGCTCATCTCAAAATTAGCTGCCATCTCTCCCTTGAACTCGCTAATCATCTTTAGATTAGATCCTGTAACTAGTAAGTCATCCACATACACAACTGCGACAAGTAGATGCTCTCTCTCTTGCCTTTGATACAACGATGGCTCTTTAGAAAACCTTGTGAACTTCAAATCCTTAAGTATCTTGTTCAGCTTCTCATTCCTATTTGTATACATTATCTTCGCTCCCTTTAACAACAAACCCTTCAGGTAGAGTAATGTATACCTCCTCCTTTAGTTCTGATGTATTGTGATTTTATAGGTTTTTGCTCGTATTTTTAGTCGAGAAAGGGTTGTTTTCCAAGAATTTTGTGTCTTGTTTTGGGTCTTTGTTCTTCTTTATGTCTTACATAGGATATAGGTTCAAAATGAGGAAAATAACGCGATTTGACGGATTTTAGAGCATGAAGATTACTTGAGTCAAATGTTGCGATGAAGTTGGATCAAGAAGCAAAGAATCAAGCCATAATGACATGGATCGAGCAATCTGTGCACCTTGGATCGATCGATCCAAGCCATGTCACAGATAACCAATTTTTAATTAAATATTTGGAGCGAAGAAACCCGAAATTGAACCAAGAATCTTGTAAACTTCACTTAAACTCGTGGGTCTGAGATCATTAAGTTGTTTTTCAGAGTTTTTGAGAGAGAGAGCTTTTGTAACCTAAGGGAGAAGATCTACTTCTGTACTTCGAATCTGAGAAGATTTTTGAACTCTTTCTTTGTCTTTTATTCAATAACAAACATGTCTCTCTTTGATTTGCTTTGTGATTGCTTAATTGTCATGTGCGAGTAGTTCAATTGTTGAGTTTAGGGTTCTCACATAGGGATTGCATGAATTGTTTACTTAGGATTATTTAATTGGAGATTTATCAATTGGATCTTCATCTAAGATTGAACTTAATGCTGAAATTACTTGATCGCTTAGTTTTTGAACTTAGGTTGTTTAACGCACCGAAAGTGTTTGATTAAATGTCTGAATGTATCTTAGATGAGCAATTTATCTTAAGCCAATGGGAGTTGATGTTTAAGTGAATTGTGAACATATCAAACTTGTTTAGAATGCATGTTTAGAATCTCAAATTCAACGGAAGTTAGTCTTTAGGATTCTATAACATAAAGAATTAGCACTACGAAAGTAGGTTAGTTCTAAGTTGGTGTTTGAGTTCAAGACGGTTTTAAAGCTTGATCCCTGATTAACAATTTGATTCAACAGTGAATTGCTTCCCTGAGAACACCCTGCGCCCAACTCTTCTCTTGATTAATTTACAACCCATTGTTTACTTGCTTGCTTTCTGATTACTTGATTTCAAATTTCGCATCTTTATAAACTCTTCTTTTTCGTTCTTAGCCCGCATGTGATCTAATAGTTTTTTGTGCGACCTTTGATCTCTCTGGATTCGATCCTAAACCACTACAACGTACGCATCTGTACGCTTGCAATTTTTTCTTGGATGAAAACCTGAGTCATCAAGTTCTCCATGAAGGAATGCCATCTTCACATCTAAGTGATGCACCTCCCATCCTCTTGAAGCCTTGATTGCAATGATAAGTCAG
This sequence comes from Anastatica hierochuntica, assembly GCA_900406275.1. Classification (NCBI taxonomy): domain Eukaryota; kingdom Viridiplantae; phylum Streptophyta; class Magnoliopsida; order Brassicales; family Brassicaceae; genus Anastatica; species Anastatica hierochuntica. The sequence goes on along the minus strand of OVAN01005136.1, from coordinate 17,992 downwards.
ATTGTTTCAATTCGAGCAACAGAGGCAAAGACATCATCAAAATCTACTCCATGCCTTTGTATATAGCCTTTTGCAACTAATCTCGCTTTGTACTTGTTCACACTTTCGTCCGGATTTCGTTTAATCTTAAACACCTACTTTAACCCAATTGGTTTTACTCCTACAAGGAGATCGATTAGATCTCATGATTTTTTTCTCAATCGACGATAACTCGTCTTCGCATGCATCTATCCATACTTTCAATTCTTTCACTTCTCCAAAATCTCATGGCTCTTCATTTACTATAACTAAAAGTCTTCCATACTCTGTTTTGGACAAGAGAACATAGTCGTTAAGATACACAGGTCGTGTTCTTGTGCTCGTCAATCTTCTCAATTGAGGAAAACCTAATTCATCTCCATCGTCACTTTCAGATTCATCCACGCTCTCTGCACTGTCGTTCTCTACACTTTCGCCATTATCTTCATCACTTTTGATCTGCTCTGTTTTCATCAAAACACTAGTTCCACCTGATACATGCTTTGCATCATGATTTCTACCCTTTGTTTCTTCGATGACTTCACTTTCCATCAAGCCATTATTTACAAACTCTCCAAGAGTAATGCTGAAAGTACCTGAGTCTTCAACTGTCTCCTTTTCTTTACTATTCCAGCCCCAAATTTTGTCATCTACACATATCACATCTTGACTCACTACAATTTTCTTGCTTGTAGGATCAAATAATCGATAAGTTTTGGATCCGGGTTTTGTATACCAATGCTCGAGATATATCATCGAGTTTCTTCTTATGAAGATTTTCAGATCGAGCATACTCGATGCACCCAAACACATGCAAATGAGAAAGATTAGATTTTCTTCCTTTGAAGATCTCGTATGGGATTTGTGCGACTAAAGTTCCTGTTGCAAATCTTTTTATCAAATACATGACGTGTCTCACTGCCTCTCCCCACAAGTATTTTGGAATTCTCATGTGTTTTAAGATGCTTTTAGTCATCTCTAATAAAGTTCGATTTTGTCTCTCTACTACTCCGTTTTGTTCAGATGAATATGGTGATGTTAGATATCTTTTGATGCCACTCTCTTCACAAAAATTCTTGAACTTTAAAGATATAAACTTTCCTCCTCTGTCGGTTCTCAGAGTTTTGATCGTGAACCCGATTACTTCTTCAATTAATATCTTGAGTTTCTTGAATTTTTCAAAAGTTTCACTCTTTTTCTTCAAGAGAATTGTCCACATATAGCGAGAGTGGTAATCAATTATCACAAAGACATATCTATTTTGTCCAATGATCAGGGGTGTGATCGGTCCACACATGTCTCCTTGCAATAACTCAAGCTTTTGTGATGCTCGGTAAGATGGGGATTTTGGGAAAGGCTGCCTTGCTTGTTTTCCAAGTAAACACGAAACACATCTCTTCTTCTCAATGTCGATCGTTTATACTCCAACAACGAGATCTTTATCAATCATTATCTTAATATTAGCAAAGTTAACATGTCCTAACCTTTCGTGCCACTTCATTGAATCGTTCAAGATTCTTTATTGAATGCACTTCATGTTTTGGACGTCCAGATGAACTTTGTGGAGACGTTTCTAGTTCTGTTAGTCTTAACTAACAGTTTCCCATCACGGTCGTATAGAACCAGTACTTCTTTTCTCATTCTAACTTTGCAACCCGCTTCAGTAGTTTGTCCCAGACTTATGATATTGTTTTTAAGGTCTGGTATAAAGTACACATCTGACAAGACTTTCCTCACTCCGTTGTTGAGCAAGAATCAAATGGAGTCTTTTCCTCTTATGTCTATGCCAAAATCATTTCCAAATCATACCTTTCCCGTAACCTTTTCATCAAGGTATAAGAAATATGAGCGGTTCCCAGTCATGTGGTTACTGGCTCCATTATCTAAATACCAAACATTACTCTTATGTGAGTTCTCCTCAAGCATGATTGGTTTCACCTTATCCTCATTCAGATACACCACTTCGTGCATCATTAATTTATCGGCATCGTGTGTATCATCGTCTTTGTTTTCATGAGTTTCCTGGAGCTTAAGTAGTCTATCAGGATAATTAGAAGCATATTGCCCCATTTTGTCGCATTGTAGCACATGAAATTGGACCTATCTCTCTCTTGTATGTTGTTTCCATAACGTCCTCGGCCTCAACGTCCCCCTTGTCCTCTGCCTCTACCTTGACTGTTGTCTTGATACACACTTCTAGTGTTGGCTTCTTGATACGAGAGATTGGAGTCAGAGTTTACGTACATTAATTTCCCATGATCATTTTGTTGATCCTCTTCATCTCCTATCCTTTCTTCATAGGTTTTCATCCTACCAACTATGACCTCAAAGCTGGCTTTGTTTAGGTCAAGGACCTACTCAAGAGCCGGTGTGGTGTGAATGAATCTTTTTGTGGTAAGATTTTAAGTAACTTCTTGACAAGCTTAGGTTCTTCAATGGCTTATCCCAATGCCGCTGATCTTGACGTTATCTCAGAAAGATTTCCAACAAAGTCGTCAATCTTGTTAGTATCTCTCTTCTTTAGTCTATCAAATTCGACCATTATTGTTTGAAGTCTGGCTTCCTTCACCCTATCAGCTTTTACGTGCTTCGCTTTTATCGCACCCCATACAGATTTTGAAGTATCAAGATCTCCCACTTGCAATATTAAAGCTTCCAGTATCGATTGAAATAGCAAAGCAATTGCCATATCATTCTTCTCTTCATCTTTAGTTTCAGGGTCAATGGTCTCCCACACTTTGTGCACCTTGAGAGTCACCTTCATACACATTGACCACACCGTGTAATTGGTGCTATTAAGCATTGGTCACTATATTGATGAAGGTCAACATCTTTTGACTTAGCCGTTGGCTCCTTGTCATCGATATCACTCATGATTTGAGTTTAAGATTTCGTCGACAAAACCTCTTGTTGATGAAGTCGATGAATTCAAACTCATCGTGTGGTTTTGATCTCAACATGCCTTTGTTGAGAATCGTTTAGGTTAGGTTTATCTTTAGGCTTCGATACCAAATATTGAAACTTAGGATCCACATCTTAAAGATTCAAAGTTTTAGAACGAAAAACCCTTTTATTGCTTTAGAAAACTAACTCAAAAACTAAAGTCTTTGAAGGGCATGTTCTTTTAAGTGTCGCTAGCGACACCTTGTAATGACAGAAAATATCACTTCCGTTTCCGTTGTTTTTGTCGCTATATATTTTGATTAAGATATGAAACCTGTAAAATTGGTTATATGTTATCATCTTTTTTGGTCGCCGGTGTCGCTGGATAAAGCAGCGGTTAGTAAAACAGTCGTCGTAATCATTATCAGGGTTGCGTCAACTTACTCTCCACATACTTGCATGGCAAATAAATTGTAATAACATTTTTTTTTTGATCGCTTTCTGCTAACGCTGCGACACTTAAAAGAACAGGCCCGAACTCTCTAAAACTCATAAGTTATGTCACAACTTGACATCTCCTTATATAGAGACCCTAAAACAATTTCTTAATCCTATTAAAACAACTTTTATATATATATATATATATATTAAATCTTAATATCTGGAGGACTTATAATTTTATAGGATTAGGTTTAGCTTGCAGCTTAAGCTATGTTCAAGCTTAATTCAACAAAATGCAGTCGAAATGTTTTATAAGCTAGTCGTTTCATTTGATGGCTTGCAATCTATATGTAATGTGAAGTGCTATGTCATTAAATTCGAAACCAATCATGTATTGATGCTTTCTCTATGTATCAACAGTTTACTCCAACCTTATCATTTTTAAACAATTTTCCTCTACGTTCTCTTTAAATACATGTCTTTCCCTGTTTCCTACGAACATATATGTTTCCATGCAAGTGTGGGCATATAGGATTTTCAATATTATATGTTACTAGAGTACTTGTATTTGGTCTAATACTTAAGTAGTGTTCATATTCCATGAATCTAGATTATTCAAATACAAAATATATGTACCAAAAAAAAAAGAGATGATTGAGTGAAGTATATGATATTTTGTTCTAAGAAAATTCTGAAGATATTATAGACTATACTAGAAGGACGTGGTATTATAAACATGAGTTGTTCATACATATGATGATAGCGCGATTTCTAAAATTCTTATCACATTAAACATTGAATCGAAATGTTTAGACATCTAAACTTCACTACTTGGTAAGTCGGGATTGAACATTGAACACGCATGACTTGTCTCCTGCCCACTCTTTGGTGATCTGCAGGGGCTTTTGTTTTTGGACCCATTATTGATTAATTCAAGCCCATTTTGTCGATTTTGCTTTTAAAATTGAAACACAAATCTTTGATTTTCTAAATCTTTTGACAGTTTTATTATCAACGGTTAGACTTCTCTAGACTACTCTCATTAATGCATATCTAATCACATTTTCAAAAAAATTTCAGCTCATCACTTCACTACCCAAATTGAAATTTAATTGTTCTATTATACTTGTGATCAAAAAAAGAGTTCTATTATACTCAAACTATTTAATATGTACAAAAAGGTGTAAACATGTTGTGTCTTCAATTTTTTTATTTTAAAAAATAGTACTGTACTTTTCTAAAACCCTAGATATGTTATGTTATTTGGACAAAGCTAATATTCACTTACCAAGCTATGAGACTTGAAATTCATAGAGAAGTATGCGTTTAACCCATTTGTAAATTGTAAGATTATAATTATTTTTACTGTCCTGGAATAACAGAACATCTGAAGAACTCTTTCTTTGAGGCTTTCATTGCATGCATATAAATAAAAAAACTAAGATTTGTAAGATTTTCATATTAAAACTTGTAGAGAGTTTAAGCCTATGAATATTATCCTTCCCCGAAATTGAAAACTAAATGGGCTTATAAGAGATACTGTTTAATTGGGTTGGTATGCTTTTAAGAAAAATCTTTTTATGAACTGGACTGAACTCTTTTAATCACAGTTTGTGAATACTGTCTATGCATGCAATGATCCTGTTCCCGAATTTTAATGGACTACTACAGTGATATAAGAGTGCGAATTTGAAATCACGAAAGATAGGACTTAATAAGTTTATTCGATAAAAAAAATGTTTATATATTGTAGTCTATTGAAAAGGAAAGTGTTATTTGATAAGCAAAAAAGTTAAACAACATATAACGAATAATTGTGGGCATGCTTAAGTCACTGTTGCAACTTGCAAGTTACACGACCAGAATTTTTTTAGTCCTGATTCTGAAAATTGGCTGCAGATGAAATGTTTATCATCTACTTGACATATTGAATAAGAAAATTTTCAATTAATTTTTTCATAGGCACATTAAAACAAAACTACTTGTAATTTTAGTCGGTTTTCAAAATCAGTAGCTACCAAACATTCGATGCCAAGATTTGCATGTCGGACACTCTTCAACCGAGAAATGAGAGTTTGTAGCGAGTCATTGTGTACTAGTAAATTTAAAATAATCATTAACGAAATGTTGATCTAATGGTTAAAACTCTTCGAATTAACGAGAAGTTCACAAATTTGAATTGCGTTGAAAGGAGTTGATTCGCTAAAAACTAATATTTTACCCACAAATTTCAAACCTCCTTTTTTTTGGTCACAAAAGAAAGTTATTTATTAAGTCTCACAAATTGAGGGGTCCTGAGCACAAAGTGCTCGCCTAGCAAGCGAGTCAGCAAGAGTGTTCGCGCTTCGTGGAATAAAAGAAATAGAGAAACCAACGAAAGAGGGGATAAGAGCCCGAATATCGGACAGAAGACCAGAGATAGCAATGTGGTCTTCAACACGATTGATCAGATTGACCAATACCTGGGAATCCGAGTGCAAGAGCACATCATCAATCCCTAACACAATCGCTTGGCGCAGCGCTGTCCAAATTTCCAAGGTTTCTGCTGCAAGCACCGAAGGCACCTCCTTCTTGAAAGAGTAGAACTGACCAAGCATGGAATCATTCGAAGTATGAAAGAACCATCCTAGACCACATTGTTTATTAGCCGCATCCCAGGAAGCATCCATCCAACATGTAAAGGAGGAAGACAAGGTCAGAGGGGTAACAAGGTGTGCTTCTCTAGCCAGCGAAGAGACATCAATGCCAATCGGCTTAAAGCGAAGGCATGACGCAGCCAGCCATTTGCGTGCACCATCCATAGAAAGGCGGACAACATCCCCTACTAGAGTAACCTCAGAAGAAAACAATAGACGATTCCGGGCCTTCCAAAGTTGCCAACAGACCCAAGGATAAACATCTACGCCCCACAATCCAGTAGGAGGGAGACTTTTTGAGCCGCGCATTAAGAGAAGGAAAGTTGCCAAAGTGGGCATCGTGGAAAAAGTAGGCAAAACTAATGGGACTGCCTCCCATACTTGCTGAACAAAAACACATTGTAACAGGTCATGATCAATTGATTCAGCAAGGCCACAACGAGAGTAGGAAGGAAATTTCAAACCCCTAATCATCAAATTAAAATAATAATACATGTATAATTGAGTTACAAGCTTAAAGCTAAGGAAGGTCATGGGTTCTGTGTTTGACCGAATTCCATGTGTTACCGAGTTGGCTATTTTGCTTAAAATTACACTTTCCATTAATATTGTTATGAAGATTATACATATTGGAACCCACAATATCTGAGGACAAAAATGGTTGATTAAACTGTAAGCAAACAAGAGTATCATTAAGATTTTTTAAAATGTTATTGGAAGATGAGCCAATAAATTGGGCAATTGGGAATGGCCCATAGAAAATTGACAAAATCCTACCTAAGGACATCAAATTGAAAAGGCACTTTGAATTTATATTATTAAATTATGCAAGTTGTAATTATGTTGTCTGCTTGCATGTTTGTAGTAACCTACTTCAAAGATAAAAAAAAAAGCAAGAGATCAATGCTCCAAAAATATACTAAAATAATAAAATTGTGGGCATAATTTTCAATAATTTTACAAGCATGATGGTTACATTCGGGAGGTTTACTCGTCAGCTCATATTTTGAATACAAATTATGGGAAGTTCATAAAACTTAGTAAGTATCGAGCATTGTTAGATAATGTTATTAAATGATACTTTCTCTGTTTTAATGTTTAAGGTGGTTGCACTTCGATTAAAGATTCGCTAACTTTTATTCAATTTAACTATTTTTCATATAAAAAACATTAATTACAACTAATTTACCAATAGAAAATCAATTTGCAGAATACTAATAGTTAGAAACACCAAATAATATTAATTTTTTTGCATAGAACTTTGAAAACATCACTTAATTTGAAACTGAAAAGTACTCTTAAAACATCACTTAATTTAAAACGGAGGGAACATATGTTTCAAAATCTAGAAAAAAATAGCTAAAACGATGATACATGAGAGTTCAACTATGTAGTTTTGATCGATTGGCTCTGCGGTTAAAAAATTTTGAATTAAATAAGAGATCACATATTCGAGTTACGTTGAAAATGTTAGTTCGCCAATCATTGTTTTAAATCAGCAAAAAAACTTACAACGGCACAAGTCACAAAACAATGATTATTAGGGTGTTGGTATAAAATATTACTAACATCTTAATAAATCTTGCAATCAAAGAGGCAGAGACATGCATGCCTAAACGAGCATTCTTCTTCTGACCTCTCACGTCCACTAATTTTTGTTTTTGAATATTAAGGTGTTGAATAATTGTATTGTAATCTAATCAATAGCAAATATCTTAAAGCATAGGTCTATGTTTATTTATACAAAAAAGTTTCGGTCCTATAGATCAATTATTGACGGTACGTATAGAGCTCTATTTAATACGTTATGTAAGCTTCATATACTGTCGACCATTCAAGAAATTAAATTACATTTCGTGCATGTGTATTTGTGTGTTTACTATATGAATATAGTTACATGAATAGATGTGTTTGTTTTTTATAATACATTGTAGTAGTAAATTGTATTGACAAAAAAAATAGTAAAGTATATTGCTATCCATAATACAAGATATTAAATAGAGAGAAGATCATACCATGTTACTTTAGATAAGATTGACACGGAGAGTCAAGTCACAATCGAAAGAGAAAAATGAGTCGAGTTTGTAGATGTCTTTTTAAAAAAAAGTTGTTTTCTAAAACTAACTTTTTATGTAAAACCGATGGTTTGAAACACACAATTACCTTATTTAGCTTTCATAGCCATCTGTAACTTTGGATGTTTTTAATACAAGGGTCTTCACTAATTATGAATATTTCAAATTTTGTAACGGTTGTGTGTTTAAGGTGATTTAAATCTATATTGCACCAATAAAAAATCACATCGAAGGTACACACCAAAAAATAGTTAGAGTTCTAATCGATGTGGACATCTATGAGATTGCGACGACTCCGGATCATGCGGTATAGTCTTTTAATGGATTTATGTTTTCAAATATATGTCGATTTAGAAATCATGTTAAGGCTACAAATACAGTTCAGAAGGTTAATAATTATACATATACACAATTAATAAAGCAAAACTTTAAAAGAGTTTACCTTAGTTTGTGATTTTAACAAACATCTCTTCGCATTTGTTTCTTTTGTCCTCGAATCTGTATTAATCAACTAGGAGAACAACATAACCCAACTAGATGAACACATAACCCACATGAAGAAGGTTAATATCCTAAAGTTTAAAGTTTCCACACTATTTGAGAATTTACTATTAATTTTTGTTCAGTTTGCTGTTTTTTGCATAAAAATAATATTAAATCAAACTAATTCAACCAATAAAAATTCATACTATAAAATTTAAATGATCAAAACATAAAAAATAACGTTAAATTTTTGTATAGAAAGTTAAAAATATCATTTAAAATAAAACAAAATAATACATTTCAAAAATCAATTAAAATGAAAAGGAGGAAGTATTAAACAAAAGATTTTAGTTTATGATTCAGAAACTGAAGAAATCTTCAAGGTTCTTGAATTAATGTGTTGCTATATTTTAAATTTTGCTTGGAGTATTTTGATGCAAAAGGAGACCAATCCAGCCAGAAACCATGTGATAAAAGCATCTACAATGGTGTTCTTCCATTGTGAATAATTAACATTAATTTAATATTATTTTTTAATCCAAAAGCCTTAAGGATTTGGGCTTAAGACCATCCCATTGAGAGTTTAATGGGGAGGTTCACACAAATCCCAACAAAAAAAATAATATAATAACTCTTTTTTTATGATATTGTCTCTTCCAGTCTCTTCCCTAAGAGACAGTTTCATGAACTGTTTGCGGACCCCACGACACGTGGCGGCCCGCGATTGGTTCGTTTATTAAAATTTTAAAAAAAAAAAATCAAAAAAAAAAGAAGAAAAATCTAAAACTTGCCTTGGGATTCGAACTCCCCCAAATTCACTAATGGAGATGCTCTAAGGATCCCACAACTTAACCGTTGTGGATGCTCTAAGAGGCGTATATAATTATATAAAAAATATAAGAAATTGGATATATGATATTTTTCCCATCCCTAATGATATTCATGATGACCAATAAGGACACATCGCTTCTTCTTTTATGCGACGAAACATGTATGCATCGGGTGTGCTATTGTCGACTTGCCGTAACCACAATAGCTTCCTTTTTGTTATTATAAATATTCCTTATCTATTTCCCTTTCTATGATTAATTAAAAGTATTTTCAAAATCTTATCCATAATGATATATATAAGTATCCATTGCTATCAGCCTATGACTTCAAATTCAAATTTTAAAGTGACAAAAAGAAACACAGTTCAAATTTGCCTTTTTCAGTTTGATGTTGACGCTGATATATGCAAAACTCGATGTGTCTTACTAATAGCATTTTTTATACATAACATTTTCAAAATCAAATAAATATAAGCACATTGATGTCATCTGAATTTTTCTTTCTAAAAGGGTGTGAATGACAAATACATAAGTAAGGAGTAAACATAAAAAATTTCATCTGAGATTTTTCTCCAACACAATTTTTGAAGTTTCAAAAATTTAAAGCGCTTTTCGACGCCGGTGGAGCTTTGTCGCCTTTTTTCGTCAGATCTCCACCTCCTCTGCAAGTGTTTCCCATCTGTTTTTATTTGTTGTCTCTCTCACCCCCTCTACTAATTTCGTCTCTCGGAGATTCGCCGTTTGCTTCTTTTCGGTCTGACATTGTTTATCTCCCGACGTCAACAGGTAATAGTTGAGTCTCTTCCGGTGGCTTGTCTCACTCATGGAAAGGTGCTTTTCGGTGGCTATTACACCATTGGTGGTGTTTATTCAATATCTTCTCCACCTATAATGGTCATACAGGAGATGTACTCTCTTGACTTCTTAGTCTCAGTCTCGAGGCTCGCAATTCAAAGTTTTTCAGGTTTGGTAGACTCTAGATCCAGACCAGATCTCGTGGTTACCACATCATCGTCTACCTCTGGTGACGTTGTTGACCTTCGATGGAGCTCAAATCTAGAAGACCCTCCGGTTGTCTCAGCCGCTGAGCTTCATATCGACGTTCTCGCAAGCATCACTACTTCTTCCGTCGTGGAGAGCCATATACCATTGGTGTCCTCCTTTGAGAGAGAGCAATCTCCTTACCCATCGGCCAGACTTGAAAACCCCTAAACTGGAGGCCTAAGATCTCACAAGCCGTACAACGGCGTCACTGAGTATCTCACCGAAGGTCACATCCAACGATCTGTTAGATCTGGCAAAACTCGTGAGATTTTATATGAGAAAAGGCTTTGTCTCCGTCGCGAAATCAAGGCTGCGACGAGATCTGTTGGAGGTCTCTCCGCCGTGTCGGACTCTTTCTCTCTCTGCCGTAGATCTCATATGACGAGTTCGTCTCCCATTCTCCAACGGTTGTTCAAACGGGTGGATCTAGATCTGATTTGTATAGTCCTATGGTGTCTCTTGCCTGCTTCGATTTACTCTGCCAGTCATCTTCCGGCGTCGTCTCCGATGGCTGGTGTTGAATATCATCTTCGCTGACGTCAAGATGCAGAACCTAGATCTATTGTGGGTGCTCAATCAAAGAAGATGTTGGACTTAGAAAATATGTTGGGCCCAATCCTTATTTTCCCATCAGTTAGGTCTTTTATGTTAGACTTTTATTTCTTTTTAATGGAGAAGTTGAGTTTAGACCCAAACGATTTACTATCTTACTCATGTCTAGTTTGTAGACTTTATAATTTGGACATCAATTTCCTTTGTTTAGAGAATATCAATTATAAAAAAAGCAAAGAGAGTTCTTATGGTCTTTCTCTCTATTTTTCAGAGATATGATGTCGATGCTCCAGCCCATCATCACACTCGACAATGATACTTTTGTCATCGTAATCTATTCAAAAGTAAAGAATAACGGTCCCAAAGGCCATAGTTGTCATTTTCTCGCCGGTCATAGATGCCACTTTCTCATCGGTATTTTCCACGGTGTGATTATACACCGAGCCGACAATTATCTACCCAAAGGCCAAGGATGCCATTTTTGCACCGGCCAAAGATGCCATTTACTTGTCGGTACTCTTCACGATATATGTATATGCCGAGCTGACAAGTACTGCCCAAAAGGCCATAAATGTCGTTCTCTAGATGTGAAGGTTAAGTGGATAATAACCCCTAGGTTGGAGAGTACCTCTACCGGTTATGAAGAGCTCTTTTTCTCCAAACCTGGGGCAACCTCTATTTTCTCCATAATAGAGTGTATTTTAAAGACAAAACCTTCAAACTTATTGATATCTATTATCCCGACCAATGCATTCAAGAATAAAAGTGTTGAGCTACTTTTTCGTCTACATGTTCAAATCTCTGGAGCTCTCAAAATAAAAAATAGAAGGATGTTCCCTCCCCAAGCCTTTCGTCTTTCTGAGACTTTTTCTCATCCTTGTTATCATTTCGCGCTGGACTTTCTCCTGGATTCTTCTGGAGCCTGGCAACGATATTGATGCTCAAGTGTTTTGGGTCGCGAGAGTTCTCTCTCGCCCTGTTCGTGATCCCTTTTCAGGGAACTTGTGCTTCGGCACTTTCGGCGCAAGCATGGAGTTTAAAAACCACAAAGACATGTGTGTTTTAGTCGTGGTATTGGTAATCTTATTGGTTGGCAAGGAGCTTCCATCTATTTTCCTGCATTATTGATGGAGTATTTGATAATTTATATTTATCTTTTCTGACTGATGTATTTTATTTCTCATGTGTCTATTGTCTTACCTGTAACTCAATAGCACGATTTGTAAAATTCACCCTTATAAGACCGACAAGTCTTTTTGGAGTCTTCCTAGCGGAAATTTTTGTATCGCTTTCTTAATGAAAAGGATTTCGGCGGAAAAAAAGACAAATACATAAATGTTATGGATAATTATCCAAAGAAAGTTAAAGATAAACATTACAAAGATATTTTATTATTACCGACTTGACTAACCGACTATGAGTTATTTAATATTTTTATCTCCCTATAAATAGAGTTTGTCATCTGTGTAATACAACTCTACTCTTATAAAAGAAATCAATTATCTCTCTTTTCAAATCATTTGCCACTCTCTCCCACTTTCAAAACAAAAAAATATTTAAAATATATAACAAACACATATAGATATTATAATATATAATATATAACACGTTATTAGCACGATCGCCTCTGTCTCCTAATCCGTTCAAATACCAAAAAGGTAAGGTTTATTTATGTTTAAGTTATTTAAATTTATATTTATTTTAATTAATTTTTAAATATTTTTCGACAGGACAAACACCGCCTGTCAATTTGAATTTATGTTTCATAAAGGACAGGCACTGCCTGTCAAGTTTTTAATTTATGCTTATGCTAACAAGCTAACTATTTTATTTTATGCAAGCTAATCTTTATTTTATGTTATACGCTAATTTAGCGCACAAGATGGCTAGGCCGTCGCGCAAAGCTAACCGTTTATTTTTATATGTCTTGTTATTCTTAAAGTTTTATTTCTTTTATTTAAAAGAAAAAATTTAAATAACTTTGTTAAATTAAACATACAGTTACCATTTCAAATTTGGCGAAGCTCGAAATTATTGCCCTTGATATTTCTGGAAAGAATAATATGACATGGGCAGTCGGTGCGAAAATGTACCTAAAATCGAAAGGGCTTCTTGAAACCATAGATGGTTCAAAAGCGACCTCGGAGGAGAAAAAGGCAAAAGCCATGATTTTTCTCCGCCACCATATTCATGATGGTTTAAAAGATGAATACATTATAAAAGAAGATCCTGCAGATCTTTAGCAATCTTTGAAAGAAAAGTTTGATCACTAGAAATATGTGATCTTACCGAAAGCCAAGCATGAATGGTTGAATCTCCGGTTCCAAGATTATAAAAACTTGAGTGAGTATAACTCTGTTTTATTTTGAATTAATTCCAGGATGATACTATGTGGAGAGAGTGTTACTGACTACGATATGCTATTAAAAACACTCCAAACATTTCATTCTGGAAATGTAATTTTACAAGAACAATACCGGGCGAATGGATTCAGCAAGTATTAACAATTGATGCAAGTTCTTCTTGTTGCTGAACAAAACAATGAACTTGTAACGATGAACCATCAAACACGTCCAACATGATCAGCTCCATTCCCAGAAGTGAATGTTGCATCAACCAGTTACACTAACTGGAGAGGACGTGGAAGAGGACGCGGCAGAGGCCATGGTCATGGTCGTGGTCAAGGTGGTGGACGAGGACATGGAAGAGGGATTCAAGCCCACAATTTCAAAGCGGAAAAGACCAATAGAAATTCCCAAGAAAATGAAGTTGGTCATGGAATAAAGAAAGAGAATGTTTGCTATAGATGCGACATGAAAGGACATCGGGCTCGTACTTGTCGTACACCCAAAAATTTGGTCGATCTATATGCAAAATCACTTAAGAAGAAGGAAAAGAATGTCGAAATCAACTTCGCCTCTGATGATTTTGGACCCTCTTTTTCAGGCTTAAATGAAGACGCTCATTATGACATCGCTGAATTTCTCGTTGATCCCGAAGCATCAAATGAGAAACAAGATAACTAAATCGATGTAATACGATAATCGCGTTTTAGAAAACTATGTTTTTTGGTAAATTGTCTAATATGTTTTTGGAAATGGTTTGTTGTAAAATATTTTATAAAGTCCTTTTTTGCTTGTTGAACTTATCTATTTTGTTAATTTATGTTTTATATCTTGACACCAGAAGATGTCAAAAGTTGAGACTCAAGACGAAGAAATATGTTGAGCAAACAGTGTAACAACGCACACTATACTCAAAGATGAAAAATATTTCTCCAGTCTCAAAATAAAGGATTTCGCCGAAAGCGTGAATACCTTATCTGGTAATGCAAAAATTATAATAGGCTCTGGAAGATCAAACCTTTTAATGCCAAGGGGAACAAAATTTGAAATAGAAGATGCATTGTATTCCCCTAAGTCTTACAGAAATCTGATAAGTTTTAAAGATATTCGAAAGAACGGATATCATATAGAAACTATGAGTAAGAATGACATTGAATATCTTTGCATTACATCAGTAAGAAAAGAAAATTGGAAGAACTTCCAAGGTTATCCTCTGGGTTATATTGCACGAGAATAAATATGGTTGAATCACATGTTGCAGTAAACCAAGAGTTTACTAGCAAATTTAAAGTATGGCATGAAACACTTGGTCATCCTGGTTCAGTTATGATGCGAAAAATTGTGCAGAGTTCTAATGGGCATCCACTGAAAAACCAGAAGATTATCCAATCGGGCGAATTATTATGTAATGCTTATTCTCAAGGAAAACTAATAACTCGGCCATCGGTAGCCAAAGTTGGGAATGAATCACCAGCATTTTTAGAAAGAATACATGGTGATATATGTGGACCGATTCATCCACAGTGCGAACCAATTCAGTACTTTATGGTATTGATCGACGCATCTAGTAGATGGTCGCATGTGTGTCTATTGACCACAAAGAATATGGCCTTCGCAAAATTCATTACCCAAATAATCAAGTTGACAACACAATTTCCTGATTATGTAATCAAGAAAATAAGGCTTGATAACGCTGGTGAATTCATTTCACAAGCCTTTAATGACTATTGTATGTCGATGGGGATTGACGTTGAGCATCTAGTTCCCCATGTTCATATACAAAATGGCATGGTCGAATCTTTGATAAAACGGTTGCAATTAATCATAAGACCGTTAATATTGAGAACAAAACTCCCAATTTCAGTATGGGGACATGCTATTTTGCATGCTGCGACATTGGTCCAGTTAAGGCCAAGTGCATATCATGAACATTCTCCACTACAACTATTGACTGGCCAAGAGCCAAATATATCTCATCTCCGTGTATTTGGATGTGCGGTTTATGTTTCTATAGCCCCACCGCAACGAACAAAAATGGGGCCACAAAGGAGATTTGGGAATTTATGTGGGGTATACGTCACCAAGCATTATTCGATACTTTGAACTACGCACTGGTGATATGTTTACGGCTCGTTTTGCCGATTGTCATTTTTATGAAGATGAATTCCCAGCGTTAGGGGGAGGAATGAAAGAGATTCCAAAAGACATTACATGGTGTACACCATCTTTGGTACATTTAGATCCCCCTATCAATCAACGAGAGCTAGAAGTTCAGAAAATTATACATTTGCAAAATATAGCAAATCAACTACCAGATGCGTTCACAGATACAAAAAGGGTGACAAAATCTTATATTCCCGCAGCAAATGTTCCGTCAAGAATCAATATTCCTATAGAACATATAGATGGAAACGNGCAAATGTTCCATCAAGAATCAATGTTCCTGTAGAACATATAGATGGAAATAAAGTGAATGAACCGAGGGTTCAGTTAAAGAGGGGGAGACCCATTGGGTCTAAAGATAAGATTCCCCGAAAGAAAAAGAAATTGGGAGAGCAAACTAAAAAAGGCACGGAAGACCCACATAAAGAAATATACCCCCTAAATATTACAAATGAAACACACCAAGAAAAGCGTCCAAAAGACATATGTGAAATGGCTCCAGAAGAACCACGTGAAGTTTGTCCAGAAGACGAAAATGATACAGAAAACATGAGATCTCTATCAATTATGCCCATACTGGGAAATTGTGGGTTAGAAAAGAGATAGAAGATATTGATGGAATATTTTCATTTTCTGTATCTGAAGAAATTAATGATGAGATTGAGGATCCAGATCCAAAAACTGTATCAGAGTGCCAAGAAAGGCCTGACTGGGAGAAATGGCAAACGGCCATGAAAACTGAATTAATCTCGCTCAATAAAAAGAATGTCTTTAGACCTGTGGTCATTACACCTAAAGATGCAATGACAATTGGATGCAAATGGGTCTTTCTGCAAAAGAGAAACGAGAAAAACGAGGTCACAAGATATAAATTCCGACTTGTGGCACAAGGTTTTTCTCAAAGATNTATTTACATGAGAATCCCCGTGGGATTAAGGATCCCTGAAGGATCAAAAATGCAAGAAGCATTGTCTAAGGGGATATGTTCAGTCAAATTACAGCGATCACTTTATGGATTGAAACAATTTGGACGCATGTGGTAAAATCGTTTGAGCGAGTACTTGTTTAAGAAGGGATATGTAAACAATGCAATATGCCATTGCGTTTTTATTAAGAAATCCTCATAAGGATTTGTGATCATCGCTGTACATGTTGATGACCTGAACATAATTGGTACTCAAAAGGAGATTGATGATGCACGAACTCATATGAAAGAGGAGTTTAAAATGAAAGATCTTGGTAAGACAAAGTTTTGTCTTGGGCTTCAGATAGAACACCTAAAAGATGGGATATTTGTGCATTAGTCAAACTACACCAAAAGGGTGTTAAAGCGTTTTAATATGGATAAAGCGAATTCTTTGAGTATCCCAATGGTCAATAGATCACTTGACATTGACAAATATCCTTTTAGACCTTGCGAAGATAACGAAGAAGTATTAGGTCCTGAAGTATCTTATATGAGCGCTATAGGTGCATTGATGTATCTTACAAATTGCACTCGACCAGATATAACATTTTCTACTAACCTGCTTGCAAGATATAGTTCATCCCCTACGCGTAGAAATTGGATAGGAATAAAATACATTTTTCGTTATCTCCAAGGAACTATTGACTTAGGATTATTTTATACTAGAAACCCAGAATTTGCAGATGTAGGATATTTGTCAGATCCTCATAAAGCTAGATCGCAAACCGGATACGTTTTTACTATTAGTGGAACAACGATCTCATGGAGGTCTCAAAAACAGATTCTGGTTGCTACTTCCTCGAATCATGCAGAAATTATAGCTCTTCATGAGGCATGTCGGGAATGTGTATGACTCAGATCTCTGATCCAACATATACAAGATGCCAGTGGGATGGAGATCAATAAAGAGCCGGCTTTGTTATTCGAAGACAATGTTGTATGTGTCACACATATAAAAGAAGGCTATATCAAAAGCGACCGGACAAAGCACATTCCTCCAAGAGTTCTATCCTACACTCAAGAGCTCGAGAAGAATCAAGAAGTCCACGTCCAATATGTCCGCTCATGTGAAAACTTGGCAGATTTACTTACAAAGGCGCTTCCTACCACAGTATTTAGGAAACATGTTCAAAGTATCGGAATGCGTCATTTACGAGATCTATGAAGAAAAGAAGGATCCATCATTTTCAGGGGAAGATTGTACTATTGTACTCTTTTTTCCTCGTCATGGTTTTTATCCCATTGGGTTTTTTCCATGACCAGGTTTTTAACGAGACAGTATGCAATACTCTAATAATGATGGGTAATTAAGGGGGAGTGTTATGGATAATAATCCAAAGAAAGTTGAAGATGAACATAACAAAGATATTTTACTATTACCGACTTGACTAACCGACTCTGAGTTGTTTAATACTTTTATCTCCCTGTAAGAGCATCTCCAAAAACAAACTTCATTTTGAATTTTCTAAAACTTTATATTTGAAGTTTTGAATTGTTTCTCTCCAAAAACAAAACTTCAAATATAACTTTAAAAACAATTATATTTTGCATTATG